>JACXGJ010008890.1:0-25759 GCA_016801105.1 Esox niger
TGGTTAGGTACCATGGGGGGGCAGTGGTTAGGTACCATTGGGGGGGGCAGTGGTTAGGTACCATTGGGGTGGCAGTGGTTAGGTACCATTGGGGGGGGGCAGTGGTTAAGTACCATTAGGGGGGCTCCAATGGTTAGGTAAATAAACCTGAGTGGCAGGATTACATGTTATAATTAAATGTCAATTCAAAACAGTTTCAGGAATTAGTCAAATGTAAACGATTTAATGTTTAACATTTTCCCAAAATAAGATGTGTTCTCACATTGCCAAAGGAATGTATGTTCATACAGTATGTATTTCTTGAGAATTGGATTAAATCTTCTGACCTCATTAATCCTCTGACCTCATTAAGAAACTTTACACTAGCTGGTATAATGGCCCAAACATTGAGAAATGCATGTGACTGGTCCATTATTTTCCCCTTCCAGTAGGTCTGCTGAAGCCAGATAACTAAGAACAAATGGCAGGTTGTTTCTTGTAGGTGCACATGAAGGTAAATACTGTACATAATGAATATACTGAGGCGATGCTGGCAAGGGCACTGTGAAATATTCTGGTTTTCTTTTAAGATATCATCCAATTCACCCAGTGTACTGTATGCCAGATACATTCTTAATGTCCATTTCCATTAGAACACATTGTACAAATAACTGAGATATGATAATGATTTACGTAAATTGAGGACTTAATTAATTTATCCCCCTTGGCAATTATTTAAGCTTCAATTAGATGGTGATACACTTCATGTTATTTTTTAGGCCTAGGCAGTATATTATGGGATAAACTCACCTGTTTTCCCTGGCAAACAATCTAACTCAATTCTCTCTAAGGTCCTACGTACATTTTCTGAATTATTTCTACACCCTTGGAAGCTAAACCTTATGTTGCTCTTTATCGCCTACCTTGGTTCCTGTTTAGCATTGTTAAGGAATGTTGGCTTACTGCCAACTTCTTTCTAGCAGTGCTGTCTGTGCTTTGAAGTGGGAAGCAGACAGATGCTAATTCAAAGCTAAGTACCTGTCGTTGTACTTTTTTCTGAGCGCTCAACTGATGTTTTCACCCAACTATCTCTCAAACCGTAGCGCTGAGAAAGTGTCTGTGGGCTAATTAGGAGGAGTTTGCCCTCGTGAGGACACCAATGCTGTGCACGTCCTAGTTATAATGACATAATGAATACTAATTAGTTTAACTAAACAACTATTATATTTACTCTGAGATGCTCTCAGAATGACTTTCTGCCAACCAAATAGTAACATTTGGGTCCTAAATATCTGTCAGGGATCTAAATAGCTGTTACAGTATGTCTGGATGTAGGTGGGTTGCAGTGTTCTTTGAGATTAACATCACACCGAATTCTGTTTCTGTCTCCTCAATTGTTTTTTTTAAATGGTCGGAGCTCCACAATCTTTAATAGGGGAGTCATTCTGAGTTGATGATGCTGATCCAACTAAAAGATCACTGACAATAAATGTCAAATGACCTGAAGGCATTAGCTGAACGTTGGGACAAAGACTTCTGTATACTCTTCATTCCTACAGGCAAAGTAGTGTGGGGTTCTGTAAGAGTAACAACTTCAGACTTCCTCACAATTCTCTGCTTCCACCATCACAAGGGCCCTCAAGGATTTTTGACTCACATGAGAAGACAAGGATTAAAGCGGGTGAGGGAAGAGTGTAGGATGGATGATGGAGGAAAGGAGGAGGGTTGCTGCATGAGAAATCAAATGACTTGGCCCAGACGATCACATTCCAACATGAACTCATGTCTAAACAGTTTCAAATAACATACAGGAGAGCCCTTACAAGGCAGGCCTATTAAAACATGTAAAACTTTATATACAAAAATGTATTTCTATATCAGTAAATGAGATAGATCTTCTGACAATGTTGAGAAGAAGTTGTCAGCCTAAGCAATACATCCCAATGGACAATATGTTATGTGTGACAAAGTGTCTGAGGCTATTCCATTAGGGTTAGGTGAGATGTATTTCAAATAATCAACTGGCTGTTTTGAATTCTGAGTCTGATTGGCTGAAAGCTCTGGTCTACAGCTTCGGAAAATATTGAGAAACGACTGCACATTTTTCTTGCCTTTATAAAAGTGTTGAAGAGGGAAGTTTTGAGTGAGGAGCAGAAGCGTTCAATTTGCACTGTTCTTTTATTTTACCCCTTCTGTTCCTCACTCAAAACCTTCCTTTTCGACTTTTTTGGAAAGGAAAGAAACAGTGATCTCTTAATTTGTTCCGGAGCTGTATGAGTATACAACATTTGTATGTATTCACACTACAATTCAAAAGTTTGGTGTCCCTTAGAAATCACCTTGATTTCCATGAAAACATTCCTGAAATGAGTTTGAATGGGAAATAAAGCAAAATTCAAAGGAAATAAAGTAATTGAAAAGATTAGAAATAGGTTTTTTTTATTTTAAAAAATTATTGTGTCCTTCAAACATTGTATTCAAGAAAGAATCCTCCATTTGCAGCAATTACAGCCTTGCAGAGCTTTGGCATTCTAGTTGTCTCCTTGTGGAAGTAATTTGAAGAGATTTCACCCCTTTCTGAATCACCTCCCACAAGTTAGATTGGCTTGATGGGCACTTCTTATGTACCATACAGTTGAGCTGCTCCCACATCAGCTCAATAGAGATGTGATCCAGTCACTGTGCTGGTTCCACTCTAGGTTTCTTCCTAAATGTCTGCCTTCTCAGGGAGTTTTTTCTAGCCACTGATGTTCAACACTACAATTGTTTGTTCCTTGGGGTTTAGGGCCGGGTGTTTTGTAAAAGTACTTTGTGACAACTGCTGATGTAAAAAGGGCTTCATAAACAAAGTTGATTGATTGATTGGTAATTTTAGGACGATGTCAGAACACACAGTGAATCACAGTTTTTTGGGTATGGGGCTGCATAGCTGCAGACCAATCAATGTGCCCACTCTGACCCCTGTCCACACCCGAAAGCAATGACAATGGGCACATGAGCATCATAACTGGACCATGGAGCAATGGAAGAAGGTGGCCTGGTCTGATAAATCATGTTTCCTTTCAAATCACATGGATGATCAGGTGCGTGTGTGTCGCATACCTGGAGAACACATGGCACCAGGATGCACTATGGGAAGAAGACTTAAGATTTAAGCAGATTGAATGTGTAGCCTAGTTCAGTTGAATTTGTTACACAGTGTTTTAGATAATGCTATGCTCCAACAAATAAGCTTTTTGGCAGCCTTTTTAAGAGTAAAGATAGATGGATTACCAAACTCTTCTCCTGTGACCTGATTTATATTTTCTTTTCAAAAAGACCCCACTAGGTAAAAAGAAGATATATATTTAAGGACTAATGTTCACTTTTCACTGTAGTGATGACAATCTGTTCAAAAAATGTTTTGACTGAGAGTAATTACATTTAAAGTAAGTATGGTATGAAATGCATTACAACGTTTTAGTTTACAACATCAGGAAGATAATTAGTCAGTAAAAGGTCAGTGTAGCTCTGCGCAGTGGGTACAGAATGCCACTTTCAAGGCAAGAGTTGTAGGTACGATTCCCAAGGTGAGAATACAATAATGCATGAAAATGTTTTTGATATTAGCGTCATGTAATGTAACATTTAAGTTCTCAGGTACTTCAGCATCACAATCAAAATGATTTCGAATAGGCAGATGTGCATGAACACTGATTATAAGAAAACTGAAGAACATTATTAAAAGCTTATAAAGGGTACATGCATGATAATTTCTGTTGAATGTGATTCCTATAAAAGTGAATATCCTGAAAAACCTGTCTCACAGTAGTAAAACAGTGTGCACGAATACACTACCTAAACTCTATCCCTCTCAGTCCGGTAGGAAATGTGATGTGATCACGAGGATATCAGAAATCCGGGCACCAGTCATGCGCTAATCCTATATTTAAAGGCCAGGGGTTTATTTGGCTAGTGTGGGGGCAATTAGCACAGGGACGCATGGAAAGAAACAAGTGCGCACTGAGCCCAAACAGAGAGGCGCATTAAGGGATGAGGTTTCGAGTAAGGTACTGACTATTAAAACAGTTATTGGAGAAATAGAATTAGGTGATCCACCGTTCTATTTAACTAACTTGCTGGTGTGAGTTTTTCTGACTGTTCCTGGCTATGTGGAAATACGGTTTATTGGTGCTATTGGGAGCTGTGTTCGTGCGTGCGCAGTTTCCAAGGGAATGTGTGACTCCGGAGGGACTTCGGAGTGGTCAATGTTGTCCATCCCCGTTTGGGGTGGCCAATGATGCCTGCGGATCCACCACAGGACGTGGACAGTGCATTTCCATAGCTGCAGACACAAGACCACACGGTCCACAGTACCCTCACGACGGACGGGATGACCGGGAACGTTGGCCCATCCGCTACTTTAACCGAACCTGCCAGTGCAACAGGAATTTCACGGGTTATAACTGTGGCCGTTGTAGACATGGTTTGGCCGGGATTAACTGTGACCAACCGGTTTCTGTTGGTACGTTTTAATTAGAAAATAAATTGTCAAATGCATTATCAAATGTCTCAGTTTCCAATACGTGATATTGGCTTGTTGTATATAGTTATTTATTTTTCGTGTTGTATTTGTGAAAATGTTTTCTTATTTTATGTTATTTGAACTATATAGTGATATTCATCTAATTTACAAACGTTTCCTAAACGTTCCTCACAAATTCACGTTTTTAATTCACGTATGAATGGTAAAATTAATCCAGTTTTCTATTCTTTTTAATCTTTCAGTACGGAGAAACGTGATGCAGCTCAGTGAGGATCAGAAGCGAGCTTTTGTGACAGCGCTAGACCAGGCCAAGCGCACCGTACATCCAGACATTGTGATCGCTACACGGCGTTACCAGGAAATATTAGGTCCAGATGGAAACACACCGCAATTTGAAAACATTACTATTTATAATTACTTTGTTTGGACCCACTACTATTCGGTCAGCAAGACCTTCTTAGGGCCTGGCCAGACGAGCTTTGGCGGAGTGGACTTCTCTCATGAAGGTCCCGGTTTTGTGACTTGGCACAGGTTTCACCTTCTCCAACTTGAGCGCGATATGCAGGTGAGATTGATTAAACGGTAATTCTGGTATCGTAGATGTAAAATTATTTCATAAATAGTTAAAAATAACTTCATGCAATTAAATGGCATAATCAAACAATCTTAACAGAAAATCTGCTTAAGCATTTAACAGTCTGAGCCTAGATTTCCCAACTAATAAGGAACATAAGAGCTTCTGTAAAGCTTCCAGTTATGAATTTAACCTCACTAGTTGGTTAAAATAATGCACTCTGATCTAATTTTTTAATTGGAGTTTATTGTTGTGCTTTTTAATTGCACAAATATTATACCTTTGACTTCTGTCTTTTCACTCAATTTAGGATATGTTGCAAGACCCATCGTTTGCTTTGCCATACTGGAACTTTGCCATTGGTGGAAACACCTGTGACATCTGCACAGATGACCTATTGGGAGCAAGGAGCAACCTAGACATGAATTCCATCAGCAGCAACTCTATCTTCTCCAACTGGAGAGTTATCTGCGAGAGTGTTGAGGACTATGACACATTGGGCACAATCTGCAACAGTAAGCTTCTAACATCGCACTCAACATTCCATGTTTTAAAGAGAAAATTATGTGCCGGTTTCCCATGCACAGATTTATGCATAGTCCAAGCCTAAAACTAAACTCCCATGGAGTTAACTTTTACTCCATGATAGGCTGAATCTGTTTAGGCAAAACCAACCCTGTGGGCACAAGATTATCACAGATCTATTACTACATAGGTGTTCTGCAGATACATAGTAGATACATATCTAGGATCAGCAAACACTCTCCAATTTATAATTTGTAAAAATCCCATAGATTATATAAACTATTTAAAAAGTAGAGAAATTGCCAGCATTCAAGGGATTTTAGCATTACTTCGATTGCTCATAGCGTCACGGTTGTGGTGGCAGGACACAGGAGCAGAGACGAGATTGTGGAAATCCATAGTTTTAATGTGGGGGGGAAAAGGCACCAACAGATCATGTGCTGGGCAGGTAGCAAAGAGACAAAATAAATATTATAATGCAATGATCCACACTTGGTGTGGACAAAAACTGAACATAAATAAGTTCCCCTATTAAAGGCAACGAACTACACCTGCCTCCAATTGGAGGGACTAAATGGCATTAGAGGTGCCTAGAGGCACCACTTTCTGTCTGGTCC
The DNA here is from genome assembly GCA_016801105.1 of Esox niger. Taxonomy (NCBI): domain Eukaryota; kingdom Metazoa; phylum Chordata; class Actinopteri; order Esociformes; family Esocidae; genus Esox; species Esox niger. The sequence continues at coordinate 6,221 of JACXGJ010008890.1, forward strand.
TGATTATGGCCCCAGCCCAGCGCAGAGATGGCTAGGGACATCGCCAGGGAATGAAACATAGTTTGTTTACTGTTGACATTGGTATAACCTTGACAGAACACTAGGTGAGGCAGTGAGCTTGTCACATGCTCAATATTTAACCCAGAAGTAACATTTTTGGGAAGGTTTTTAACACTAGTGTTCAACAAATGTTCAACATTGATCATCAAGTATTATCTCGGTGTCAATTCCTCCTTCCTCAATTTCTAGCAAGCTCTCTGCACCAACTTCAAAAATACCCAAATGGTTAAAACGAGATGTATTTGGGCTCCTCCTTTCCAATAGGATTAAAACTGGAAGGAAGTTAAGGAAAATTAAATAAATAAATGATCAAAATAGTCAGACAGGGCCCACTTCCTAGATTGCCGAATATATTACTGTCTCGATTACCATTGTTTATGAAGACACTCCAAGCCCTGTCCTTGATCTCCACTGATACAAGAGAGCCTCTATAGCCACCCAGACCTTTTAAACCCACTCTCTCCACCCACACTCAGACACTCTAAATCAGTGGTTCTCAACATTTTTGTCTCCAAAGCACCCGTGGAACCTGTTACATGAAATATTAAGGATTCCCAGGTAGTTTCTTTTATTTAAACAGAAAATTCATGTTTTTATGATGTTTATTAAAAGACACTAACTTGCTGCCAGTGCCATCAGCCTAAAGTGATTATTAATATTATTTTTTAAATTGATGAGTTGCCTTTTTTAACATTTCACTGTCAGATTTGACTTTGTCCAAGTTCTTGATCTTTTGAATTGAGATCAATAAAAAAGGTCAAGACCTTTGACAAAGTTTCAGGGCTGTTCATTCATTTCTCCTATTCTTTTATCTAAGAGCAAGAATTTCAGGTAGTAAAAAAGTTAGTAGGCAATGCTGGAGAGAGAAATGACATTCAGGAAGTGGATCCTGCCACCCATGCACTGAAATTAAAAAGCTGTCCCTCAAACTCTGTACTCCAACAAGGAGACCACATTGTCAAATCAACGGTTTGAAGGAGCTACAGTTCAGTGACAGAGTGGAGTCAACCATATCAAGAGCACAGCATTTCACTGGATTGTATAGGAGTGTGGCAAGACAGAAGACATCCAAAAGTACCTTCTGAAAACATTATGAGAGTGGATTCAGGTCAGATAAGACACAGATATGACCGGCATAGAGCTTTTTGTCTCTAACTCAAATCACTATGTGTGATATACCTAACACTGCCCATGCCTTAAGACAAACCTTCTGTGTAAGGAAGTACAGTGGTGGAGGCATTACGTGTGGGGGTGATCCTCAGCAGGTAATTTAAGTGTCGATGGAGCAAAACAGCTTCAGTCCGGTAAAGAAGGTCACTCACCTATCGGCGGGACAATGTTTTTCCCCTAGATTGAAAGGAGGCAGCTGGTATCGCTATGATCGACAAACTAGCCAGAACTGTTATAGGCCAATCTCCACCAATACAAAATGCATACTCTAAAATCATTAACTATGCACCCACCAACAATACACACATTCTCACCTTAGATGGATCTGAATTAGGATATGTTGATAGCTACAACTCTCTCGGTATCTGGTTAGACTGCCCACCATCTTTGGCAATCCCATTTAGCCACTACGAGATATTGGTGATTTAATTAATAGGGCTGCCACCGAAGGACACCTCATTAAATGAGTTGAGGTTTGACACGACGCCATCCGCTCCATCATCAATCTGAACACTTCTGTCTATCTTCACCCAGGCACTGAGACCAACCCCATCAGGAGGAACCCTGCTGGCAACGTGGCCCGTCCCATGGTGCAGCGTCTCCCAGAGCCAAAGGACATAGCCGACTGCCTGCAGGTGAACACCTTCGACACCCCGCCCTACTACTCCACCTCCTCGGAGAGCTTCAGAAACACCATTGAGGGTGAGTCGCTATCGCTAAAACGTCCACGGGTTGACCATCCGGGGTTTATTGGACATGCTCAAACACACCCGTACTCAGACCAAAACACGCACATGCGTACTGGAGTGCATTCGGGTCTGATCCGAGCAAGGCGCTAAACTGGAACACTTTGACCGTCACCGTGAGCTTTAGATCTTAGAGGCGGGATGTCACACGTGTCACGGATGCACTGTGGCCAATGGGTTTAATACACAAACTATTTGCGTTACATCCGTAGGTTACAGCGCCCCCCAGGGAAACTACGACCCAGTGGTACGGAGCCTCCACAACCTGGCCCACCTGTTTCTGAACGGGACCGGGGGACAGACCCACCTCTCGCCCAACGACCCCATCTTCGTGCTGCTCCACACTTTCACTGATGCCATATTTGACGAGTGGCTCAGGAGGCACGCCCCTGGTAATGGATGAGGTTTATTACCTGATCTACTGTCTACATTTCTGAAACTGTGATGTTCTTTCCTTTTGTGAGGAAAGCTAGATTGGTTGACTTCTTTGTTTTACAGGGGGCTTTGATTGTTTTGGAAATTGTCAATCATATACACTCTACTTTGCACCTTTACTTTTTTTTCAGCATGTCAGAAGGTCATGTTCACTCGCTAACTCTTCCCTGATAAATCTGACAGGATCGGCAGTCTATCCTTTGGAAAATGCCCCAATCGGTCACAACAGAGGGTACAACATGGTTCCTTTCTGGCCTCCAGTGACCAATGCCGAGATGTTCGTTACTGCACCTGAAAACCTTGGCTACTCCTATGAGGCTGAATGGCCAGGTTTGTGTGTATCCTCATTTCAATGTGGTCTACTGTTTGGCCAACAGTGTCATAAAAATGTTCACAAGTAGGGTTAAATGCGGAATGCCAGTCATTGGCTAAATGCACAGTGTACATTACAATTAGATTTCACACTTTTAATTTGATTATGTTAATTTATTTACAGATGAATCTATTGATGGTTACTTCATTAATGTACCAATGAATACAAAGATAGTGGTTTCTCTGTTGCTATTCTAGATTAAAGATAAATTAGATGACATTGATAGTGTTTACTGACATATCACTTAACTGCTGTTTCTGCAAACGATAAGACAACTGATAAAGTATCTTGGATTCCTGTATTAAACATCGTTAATCTGGGCATGACGGAAACAAGGATTTGAGAGCTTGTAACATACTTCCACAGTTCCTGACTGAGTAGCTGTGAAATCCAGGCCCTGTCTGGACACAACCCACTGCCGTAGAGGAATTGATAGGTGGTGACATGATAAGGGCTCCACCTTAAGTCTCGGAATCTGAAGGCTTGGCGGAATTACACTATTTTCACTTGTGAATGTCTAGTCTTCTCACATCTCTAGAAATCTATAGTGGCTAGGTTAGTGTTGAGTCTGGACAAGGCCTGGGTATCACGGGCAGAGGTTAAGGTGGGATTCTCCACAAGTCGATGAATCTGTCTGAACGGTTGAGTCTGGACATTAGATGGCCTAGTATGAGTGCAGCTCGTGGGTCAGTCAGTCTCTTTGCTAGTGTCACATTCTGTGCAATAATGAAACGGAAGTGTCTTAAATAATGCAATTGTTTCTACAGCCGTTCCTTTCACTCTGACGGAGATCATCACCATCGCCATTGTGGCAGCCCTGGTCGTCGTGGCTGTAATCTTCGCCGCCACCACATGCGCCGTGCGAAACCGATCCTATAGCAAAGTGGAGGGTCGCCAGCCCTTGCTGGGCGAGCAGTACCAACGCTACGATGACGACAAAGGTCAATCTGTGGTCTGAGCTGATTGTAAGACTACAGAGTAATGTGTATTAGGGCACGCTTTTTGCAATAAACACAACACAACCGAAGATGTTGGTGCCTAATGTACCCAGGTCAGGTTCATTTTCACATATTTTCATACTTTTGTATTGTTTGCAGATAATGTAATTACATTTAATGAATGTTTTTTGAATTTCAATTGAGTTTAAAGAGCTGTAGAATGTGCATCACACTGTGAGTGGGGCCAGCCAATTACTGGCATGGGAGGATAGCAGTGTAAGTTGAATTAAGTGTATTAATGCCGGTCTTGAACAAAAACCTGCCCACTGTGCTCCTACCATGATTGCTGTAGTGTTTGTGTTAAATATGGAATTATTACTGTATTACTATTTCAACTTTGACTACATCCTAGAGTGTCTGGAATATGGTGATGGTTTGCTTTGAATATGTAAACATGTACCAACTTAATGTAATCACTTTGTGTTCAAAATGGAAATTGTAATTTGATTAAACATATCAGGTGATTAAAGTAAATAGACGATTTAGAATGTGTCTTGCATTTTTATCAGCAACACTTGTGTAATTTCATGATTAAAAAACTGTCTCTAGTAGAGAAAAAAATCACATCTAAGTTAATAATGTAAATGACAGATGGTTAAAGTAAGACTACTTTTCTCATTCAAATGTAAGTCATTATAATGCACATGAATTGCCACAAGGGGGTAGAATTGTTAAGTTAAAGTAGGAGAAAATTTTCATGATCGCCTCTTTCAAAAATCTTCCTAACACCGATTTCTAAGATCTTCATATTTTATGTTTCCATGTTTTTTTTAAATATAGACCATTCTGACCCTATAAAATGTAGTGTAAAATCTAACTAATTCATACTGCTTTTGATCTAAATATAATTACTGTATATTTTAAATATTGTTACATTTGTTTGCTTCAAAAATAGATTTTATGCTGATATAATAAAATGAATACCTGACACTTCTGGCCTACAAATATTACAGGCTGTAAAGATATGGTTTAGGTTAAAAATACATTGAGAAAGAAATACAATTTACTTTGGTGACATCAGATGATTATATCGTTTATATTATTTAATTAATTATTAATACGTGACTGTAGGCGACCGTATGGACGTATTTTGCGAACAATTACCTACACAGTATCAAATGCTGCGACTATTGGCTTATGATTACGTCAAACTGGGGTGGTTTCTAAGTCCCACCTGTCCTGGGTGTACCATATTTTGGAGGTAGGGCTACGCGAGATTTCCATATGGGTGTCTGGCGGAGCTGCACGTCACGTTCGTCCAACCGTGCTTCTGCTGTTCGACAACTGTTTTAATGGACACGACTTCCAAACCTCTAAGTTCGCGCATGTGGTGGCTTTATTATAGTAGTATAATAACGGGATGTGTTTATATTTAGTTCTGGATTGCCCTTTATGTGTTATAATGGTGAGAAGCATTGGACGGGATAATTACTTTATCTGCAACTGAGTGTTATACAATCGCTTTCAAAAAGCTGTTGCCTCCCGCGGATCTTTCAGGCAATCAAGCTATGCATTTTTATTTCCTTTGGAAGTGAAGTCAGTGTGAGGCACCGAACTGCCAAACTCAATAATTTGCTCTCTCTGTTGTTCCCAGTGTAGTAGTGATACGTTGCTTGCATATTTCAGTTTGGCAGTTTTATATTGTCGTTCTACCATGGACGAGGACAAGGTGTTGCTTGATTTCAAGGATATTGAGGCAAAGTTGGGTCGCAAAGTTCCTGAAAGTCTTATTCGTTCGCTTGCTGGAGGAAATATCAGTCACGACAGTCTTAAAGAAAGAAATCCCGCAACAACAAAAAACAGGTCGAACTCTGCTGACTTGAAACGACTGGAGAGCAAGATTTTATTTTTGAAACAGGAAATGGTAAGTGGCAGCTAGAAATAAATGTCTGTCCCTGTCAGGTTGGGTCAGTGAGTTGCTTCATACAGTAACCAATGCTTCTATATGGTTTGAACTAGTGCTCAAGTTGCCAGCAAGAAGCTGCAATTCGGAACTCCATATTTTCAAGTCAATTAACTGTTTATTATTAGAGCCCCTTGCTGTCATATAATCAGTGGTGCATTGCAATTAAGTGCAATTTACTAATGTGTCCAAGCTTACAAAAACGTTTTTCATCGTAATTCGTTGAGTTTAAGCGACTGGGCCTAGTCTAGTTGTTATGCAAGGTCATTGCAGATCTTTGTTTTAGTCTACACAATATTGAAGTTCACACAACTGTGATACTGCATGTTTTGTCATTGTGTTCATAACTTTATATTCAAACATTGTACAAATTCAATGTAGAAATATCATAACCTTTAGAAAATAAAAGTAAATACATCATCATAAAGAGGTAAGTACACCCTTCAGGCTTCCTGCTTTTATTTTTTTTGTGCCTGTCTGTGTTACCATAAGAATACAATGGTGGTCTTCATTTCCAAAGCTTTCAACGCTTGCCTTCTTAACTTACCACGGAACTTATGTTTCTATAACTTCTTTGGTAATAGCTACAGGTGTCACCCAGTTGTTGAAGTCCATTCCCCTGCTTTTGTACACCAACATCCATCCATAGTCCAGGACAATTCTCATCTCGATTTACACTTGCAAGTTTCAGACACGACTGCATTACAGGACTGCCTGAAATCCAAAATATAGTGAAGTGCAGAATTATTCCACTGGACTGGGTTGCAAAACCGACTGACAAACCGCCCGTTCAGGCTTACGTTCAGTCTTGGCATTAGGTTAAACAGATGGTCAAAAGGAGGTTAGGGGCTGTGTCATGGTTTGGTGGACCGACGGACCAGAAACACTCCTGTGAGTTTTCATGTTGAGGTAATTGAAAGGGTGACTCCTATGATATTTTATTCCTTATGGTGACAATCCCAGCCATCTAGAAATCATTTCCCCTACAAGAATTGATTTTGCTGGCTACAGGATACTGTGTTTCCGGCTTAATTATTAATGACACGTTATAGCTATCTACATCTTTGGGGCTGCTGTCACTTCTTACAACCTAATCTTTAATCCAATCAGGCGGCTTTTTTCTCAGCTATTTGGCCAACTGGCTGGTTTACCTCGTAATAGATTACCAGTTATATGTAATTTACCTCAAGCAGCCATGAATCACATCAGCTAGACCGATTGCGTGATTCACCTCTCCATTAAAGCCAACTTTGATTGACTCAGCTAATGCTGCTAGAAAATGCAGCTTTTCTCCAGCTCGGATGGATGCTCTGTATCCGCAAAGCAAACAGTATTCATATTATCAGCTAATCAGGTCTGTTCCGATCTACTCCCTAAGAAAGGGCTCTGTTTGACAAAGCCAGCTGTCCGGAATATTTTATCAGCTTTGTCACCTACCATCTGGTGTAATGCTTTTGGGCTGGCTATAGGCTGCTAGCACTGAATGTCCATCGGTGTAAAGGTTTTGTCGCCAGTAGCCAGGAAGAATCTTTCGGTATTTCACCGTAGGTTACCACCCCCACCCTAACTCTTTGGAGGTTGTCATTGTGCAGTGATAAGTTAGTTGGCGGTACTGTAATGTACTCTGGGTGGCAATGTCCTGCAATGCACAGACCATGCAGTTACACCCCAAGTATCCCCTGTGGCATGCTATTCTGCGTCTTTGACAACATGCAATTGCCTAAAGCTGTGGTTTCTTAACTACCCAATGGCCAGGTTGTTTTGCAGCATTACTAACAGAGAAGACTGGTGATGGGTCTCTCACAACAATGAAATGGGACAACCGACTTACTTAAGAAACAATGTCATAGGCCCTGTGGTTGGAAGTGTTTCATTGTGTGAATTTCTTTGGAGGTTGTCCGTGTTACTATTACAAACGCGTAATCACAGAAGTAGCCTACATTACGTACAATAACAAATCTTTTTCTCGAACAAAAACGCAGGCACACCTCCGAGCCATCGACGCCAAGCTGATGCAGCAGCTAATGTCCATCAATGAGGGAATCGAATCAATCCGGTGGGTGATGGAGGACAAGGGGGGGATAGCCAGTCGCGAAGGCAGCTTGACGGGCAGTCTATACAGCCTATCGGACAGCCAGGACGATACATCCCCATGCGGCAGCTTCACCAGTCTGCACGACAGCGATGGATTGGACGGAATATCTGTGGGGAGCTATCTGGATACTTTGGATGATTTGGCCGAGGACCTTCCAGACCAGTCTTCTCCAACAAACTTTGATATTTTCTCAGAGAAACCCGTTATAGTGGACGAGACTTTCAGCAAGCCAGCCATGCGACTCCGAGTCGACTCCGATGAGTACTACTGTTTTGGATAGCTCTACGAAGCTAATATTTACGCAGACAAAGAACAGAGTATTTCTTTTTTCCCCTTTTACCAGTGCTGTCAATAAAACAACATGGTACATTTCAAGGCATTTTTTAAATGACTTGGACCTTGGTAAAGTTGGAATAGTTTAGAAATATGTTGTTAGCTTATCAACCTGTGTGAAATGTAAATGTGTTCTCAATGATCTGTGTTAATATTCTGCTGCTACTTGTCTTACAGTGATGTTACAGAGACATGTTAACTCGCTTTACAAAGGGCAAATACTGACAGTTGTTCTGTTTTGTATTTTCTTTCTTTTGATGTATTTACACTCACTAAACCTTGGCTAATTGCCACCTCACCAAATACCTAAGGACACGCTTTAAAAGGTAGCATTAATTGTTTACATCATTCTAATTCCGATTCCCTGTCGGTTGTCGTGACACCCCCCAAACTCAGTTTTCCACCAGAGTTATTTGACTTCATGACCATTAGTCTATTTTGACGCTGTTATTGAATAATTGTTATTGACTCATTGGTGCTACATAGGCTATTTTTCGTCTCAGTTCAGTTCCTTTTTAAACATATTTAGGTACTTAGGTTAAAGGGGCAATTTGTAAGTTGTCTGCCACAAGTAGATCTCTGGTGTTACAGTCTCTCCCTGTTCACAGGAGCTCCTTTTTTGAACTTGTGAATTACACCTTTTGATACTATTTTTTAATTTTTTACTTTGACTTTATACAGTTATGCTGAGACATACATTTCCATTTTAACAATTTGCACAGACAATTTAATGAAAACTTACTTGAAGAACAGTGCAGCAAATGTAATTATTTCAACATTTATATAATGTACCTCTGTCAAGTTGTCCAAATAATTGCATGGTTTGTTGAACTTGGTAAATGAATGGTATTACAGGGGCATTTGTTTTTCACTATTTATATTCTGTGTGCTCTGACTGTACTTTAAAGGGTTTGATACCTCAGCTGGCTCATGGGCCAGGCACCCAAAACAACAATGTCTCAGAGATTCCAGTCAAGGTGTGTCACTAGAGTTGGAAAATGCATAGTAATGCAGCAATGGTATCTTTGTGGTTTTGTATTTGCTTTATATTTCCGATAGCGATTTCACCATATGACAATGTCAGTAGAAGTAATTGCTCAATCACACCTTTTAATCATGTATCCATGAACGAATTTGATTCACAGCCATCCATATGCAGTACCAGTCAAACGTTTGGATACAATTACTGATTTGTGTGTGTGTGTGTGTGTGTGTGTGTGTGTGTCTAAAGATCACTTCAGATCAAAATACTCTACAAAAAAAGGAAGCACTAAAACATTTTAAACTGACATGTTTCTAAAAGGTCAGGAATCCATAAATGATAGGTATGAATAAATGATAATATAATTAACCCTTGCTTAAAAATGCCCATATTATGACATTGCCATTATAATGTTAGACGCTTAGCAAAATCATCATTTGTAATGTGGCAGCTGTGTTCTTGGATTGTAACTTTGTTGATTGGGCCCACACAGACCTAAAACTTACAGGGCTATCTAAATGTACCCTATAATATGGCTGATTGAAAGCACCAGCTACCTTAAACAACGTTGGTTAGATTACATATAATTTCAAAGGCACCATAATCATACACTCTCAGAACCTCTTGTCATAGTGTAAATGGGGTTTCCTAAAGCCATTTAAAATTATAACTACAGAAACAGACCTTCACAAAAATCACTGAGGCATCGTCAGCCCAAGTTGCCACAACAACCCCTTTTGTTAAAGGTCTGGGTAACTTTTTCACTCGAATAACTTGTCTTTGCTTAGCCATTTATCAATCTGAACTAAAGAAATTTAACAGATACGTGGTCATTTGCAGCGTTAGCGGTTCCATGCTGAGACATCGGCAGGACTGGTTTAGAGGGGAGAAAACAGATAATGACACATTGGATTTGGCAAGGTGGCACTATCTGTCACTGTCCTGGCATCATATGAAGTGCATATTTAACACAACAGCTATCACATTTAAAAATGCTTGATCACTGTTTGCTTTCATATTAAACATTGGACACGTCGGTTGTTCTTGCTTGCAGACTGTTCCATGCGAAGGTCAACAATGTCATGTTTTTTCCATTAAGAGATGAATTGCAAACTATTTCCAAAGCAATGTTTAAGTTCACAACACTTGATTACTTTAATTGCTTGATAGTATTTGTTGGTCACACTGATTACTTAATTGTAAAAATTTAACTAGTTAATGACTGGCAACTGACAGCGTTCTATCGTTTATTCATGTACAAAGATGATTCTTAAATTTCCCTTTGTGTTGACACATGTTATCTTTGAGTATGGTGCCTTCCTGTTGCTTACTTTTTACCTTGTAATTTATTGGTGTTGTTGAAAGGTTTGACGGGGGAAAAGTAATAATATATGTTTTTCTTCATATTTTCTGTGTACAGTTGATTTTATCTACAGCACATACAAACACAATTGGCACCTAATGGCTTGATTGTGAAAAACATACAGTGCAGTCCATAAGTACTTAGACAAGGTCAAGTTTTGTCGTTTTAACTTTACACTGGTACATTGGATTTGAAATGGACCAATGACTAAGAGGTTAAAGTGCAGACTGTTGTTCTGCCAAGCCTATACTGCCGCCATCCTCTGTTCTTGTTAAAGGCATGCGTGGTGGGAATCAGGCCGGCTGATTGGCTTGGCCAGTCCAAAACATTGCACTTTCTGGTCTTGAAAATCGTGGGTTGCTTTAATGACTTTTGCATTTGGATAGATCGGAGCAGACAACATTCCTGTATTCTTTAGAAATCAGTGCTGCTGTCAGCTGTTACGCCATCGCTGATGTGAGGCAGTTCTGGTGGCAGACATACATTCCTACAACATGAACACCCAGTCAACTTTCTTCTTAAGTTGGTATGCCAGTTTTTCTCTTGCCATCACCTGATGTATGTTAATAATTGATTAATCTGTCCCCAGTGTGTCTTTTCCATAACTCCGGAGGCACATTTCTGTATTTTGTAAGCCGTCGTGTTTTAGATACTAACTAGTGCTTTTGCTCTTCACAGTTCAGCCTCTGTAATTTGGCTAATGAAGTCACCCGCAAACCGTACTAGCTGATATCTACGCCTTCCTCCTGGACAGTGTTCCTGATCTGGCAGACATTGAGCATTATTTGGTCTTCCAATATAGAGATCTTCTTTGGTCGTTTGCCATTGCTGAACAATCCAATGCTGCCGCCGCCTTAATATTCCAAACAGTATGGGTTATTGCTAGATCTCTGATTTATTATTTATCTGCATCAGGCTTGACATCAGGATCAGGATTCATACTTCTTTGGTACTCATTGTCAGACAGCTGGCAACCAACAAAATGCAAATCCTAAAATCAAGACTAGACATGGACAGCTCTGTTGTGCATGTACTAATAAATACAAACAAACAACGTCATATTGAGAGACAGCTGAGAAACCAAGTGTCAAAAGAGTTTGGTCCCCTTAAACAATAACAAAACATGCTTATTTCTAAATTCTTAATCTGATATGGATGAATAAAAATACTCAAACTATAGCTGACAGTCCGTACTTTAACCCATTGCATCATTTCAAATCCAAAGTGCTGGAGTACAACAAAAACTGCACTGCCCAAATACATAAAGTATTCATATACATTTATATGCTGAAACAGTCTTGCTCTCTTTTGATAGACATTTTTAATATTAAATAAAGGAAACAAAAGCAGAGGGTGATTACATGTTCTAAATTCAGGAAATGACAGTTAATTTCTTTAAAGGCTCTTTAACTATTAGTGAAAGGAAAACCATTTAGACCATTTACACTAAAGCATGACATGACTTAACCATGGAAAAAATATCATGTTACTGTGCAGAAACCTTGGGAGAATTCATCACACTTACAGTCGTATCAAGCCAATCGAAACTAATGTACACCAGAGAGACGACAGAAAGGGGAAAGGAATGCCGGTCACGGTTTATTTATTCAGGCCATTTTTATTCATCTTGCTGGCAAGGCGAAGTAGGATAAGTTCATTTCAAGACTTTAGTGTGCATGGGGACCGTCATATTGGAAAGTAGAACCCCCCCTTATAGTCCTCGGTGCTAACAAATTAACGACGAGCAACACCAGGACATAACTCTCCAGTTCCTGACAACCATCCTCTCCAACTTTCCTTCAGATCATATTTTCTTTTTTTTATTCAACAGAGTTCAACAGAATGGCCTACTCTATTTAACCTAGCATGCTACTGAACCTCTCTGTTCGGCTTTGCGTTCAGTCCAGACGTTCATATAATCCACTGAGTCACAGATGGTAGTGGGGATGTGTTGCATGTAAATAAATACACATACTCTTGCAAAGGCTCTGAAGGTTTAATGTTGGTTCAACTGAGGCATTTTTCATTCAGCATCGGCGGTGCAGAGATTAGCAAAGATTTAAAGACTCGCCATATGAACGGAAAAAGGAAATGCACTGAATAAGCATTAAGTTTGGGCCCAGAGGGTTTGCGTTACATTGTATTTCTGTTATACCTCAAGGACGTGTGTTAGGTTGCTGCACTAGTTAGATTTGCATTATGTTGGTGCGTCAGATGTCTTAGTCACATCCTGTTTTGCTTTTTCTCATCATCATCGTGACGCCGTGTTGTCTGAAACCGCATCGCCGGGGGTTGAATTAACGATAATAATAACACTTTATATTTATACAGCGCTTTTCAGGGACCCAAAGATGCTGAATTGACCAAACTATTAATTAACCCGACTCAACTAAACCATTCCAATTAATTTTACTAACTAAATGAGCAAAGCAGCTTTGTTTGGTTTACTTTGTCTTATCTTGCCTCCGTAGCGCCTTTGGCACACATAAGCCGCCTGTCAAGACTAAACAAAGCCAAAAGTACCTGCCCAGAAAAGCCTTTTTGAATGACAATGTGACCTCTGGTTAACCATCTTCTATCAAACAGGCAATGTAGCATAATTTGCTCATTTCCCACCGAAGTCTTGACTGTGTCATTGGCTAATCTTTACCTATCCACTTCTGGAAAAAAAGAAAGACTATACCCACAGGCCCCTAAAGTAATTGGAGATTTAAAAAACAAGAACAGGTTCCTCTGGTTTATGTTAATAACGCTTCTATGCGTTTTTATATACCTAAGAGAATGCCATGGTATGCCACTCCAGTACAGTGCATGGTATGTTGTCTTTCCAAGGCAAATATTAAAAGTTTGCTTTTATTCAAAGGGCTTATGTTCTTTTAGTAGTCTTCTAAAGTGCTTTTATTCTTGTAATCATTCAACACTCAGACTCTCCAAATGCAGACTTAGCAAAAAGTGGCCTTGGTTAGTGGCCTTGTTAGTGTAGACAATGTAAAAACAAGGGTGTTCTATTACACACCACTGTGCTCGATAGTTGGGGGATGTACATCTAACAAAGTGGAATTCTAAGTGTTGGCATGTCGGCTAATTACAAATATTATGGATGTTAGACAAATATAGATATTAAGAGTCTGAAATAGATATTTCTGTACATTAACAGTAAAAAATGTAGCACATTTATGGTTGTTGTGAATGTTTTTAAAAAGCATCATATATTATGAATGCATTATTACAGGTAGCTTGAGTAGTATGTCAGACAACACACCCCAATTTAATAAAAAATTAAAATAAATTATTGTCCAAGATTCGGAAGCCCATGAAAGACATACACAAATTGTACGTCCTTTAAAAAAATTTGAAGAAAGTTTGCTTTCCACCGAAACATTTCCGAGATGATCCCATACAAGACGGATGTTGTACAAAAGATTTCCCAACTGCCAGTGAGTCATGCATCTAGTCAAGTTACAGTGGGCTAAAGGATTAGCTGCTTCAAGTCATAAAGCACACCGGCTCTGCAAAACAAATCCATTTATAGGTTCAGGGACACACCAACTTAAATAACTTATGTCAAAGGATGTATTGTACAACATTTAAGAAAAACACACAATTGTAGAATTCCAATGGACGTCTCCGCTCTAGTTTCACGGATTGGTCTCACAACAGAGAATTAATTGCATTGTCTCAGAAACCTGCGAGGAAAAAGACATCCACGGCAACTGAACACAAATAGGCTTTCAGTGGCCATCTCAGAGTCCAAAAAAATCATATCATTGTAAAACAAATGATTTATTCATTCTAGTAGCTAACGCCCAATCGCTTCCTTCCGGAGCAAATAATTACACTCCAGTGCTTTGGAGAACAAGCTCTTCCAGCAGAGATCCATTTACAAATGTGACTGTTCAATGGGCCGGTGCCACCAGGCTGTGTGGACTGATTCTTGTGGTAGCTGGGAAACTGGACACACAGAACGCAGGATATGAGATAGTTGAACAGAGGGATCAAAGAGGCCGCACAGCAAAGACAGGGACCCCTGCGAATCGGAAGGTAAACCACAGACATGGACTACTCACGCAACCCCAAGTCAATTTGGACGTCATTCAAATTGGCGCCAGCGATGCAGCGTGGCGTGGTCTTACGTGGCTCAGTTGGCAGGTCGTGGCGCTTGCCATACCAGGGTTGTATGACAAGAAATATAATATGCTCACTTGTAAGTTGCTCTTGATACAAGCGCATTCAAAATGACAAAAGATCTAATGCTGGGATGGCGAAGAGACCAGATGTGGCAGGTCAAAGTGCCCGAATAGGGATGTAGGGTTTAAGCATAGCTTGAGGTAGGGAGGGGCAGTTTCTTGTGGAGCTGGTTGGGGTGTACAGGGAACTGCCCCTCCCTTTAGGCTGTGGTAAAACCTTGGGTTCCTATCCAAGGTCCATCCCTATCGGAGGGCATGTTCCGCTTAGCTCAGTTCATCTCTGTCCTGGTATTCCGGTGGTGGAACCACACCTACCAAGGAACTATCTTCAGCTCCTTCCTTCAGCTCCTTCCATGTGCTATTGTGTAATATCGTTGCATCTATTATGTGCGTTTCATAGAAAACACCTACTAAATGAAAGCATGTACAACTACTTCTTAATTCTGGAAATTAGTTTTAAAATTTTTGTCCCCCATATTTGTAACCAGTAGAATTAGTAACAGAAAACTGTATTGGGAACAGATGTTTCCTCCATGGCAAAATCAGCAGAATGGCAGCTCAGTTCAATCTTGCGCCACAGGGTTCCTCATTTTTTTCCATAGCTTTTGGTTTGGCTAATGCTTTTGCATCCGTGGCTCTCATAGTGAATCAGACCCACTGAGTCAGCCATTCTGCATTCCCAGACAGAAAGGAGTGCTGGGAGATTTATGAAGCTATGTGGAAAACTTAATAAGGTATGTCCTTTACCATGAATATCTTGTTTCTTGCTTTGAAAAGTACTTACTGAATGTCAAGGTTAACCACACTTCACAGTATTATGATTCTCATGCGATTTTCTGGCTGACGATACCAGTCAACTTCACAGCCACACAGATTATTTTGGACCAATTAGATTACTCTGATTATTAAACTGGAAACTGAACTGTGATGCCAACAAGCACTGGGAAAGCATCCCATTTGGGTTATTTAATATATCTCTAGTGTAGAATAAATGTACCCGTAAAACCAAATATGGGAGTAATAGTCTGAGAATAGTTTATTACATATTCATCCATCACCATGCAATACAAGCATGACTAATAATGGGGTTCTGAGACTTTGTCTATCAATTATTTGTCTCAAGTTCATTTCAATTCCCACTGGTACATTTTAATGAGCGAGATTGTGGAAAGTAATTAGAAGCTGAAATATACAAGTGCTTATCCTTAAGTCTTTCTTGGTTCATTCCAGTAAATTATTCCGCAGCATATTTTTTTGCAGAATAAATTTTTTAAATGACAGATTTTCAAGTTAGCTTGGCACTATTAAAGAGTGCCAGGCTTCAATGTCAAATCAGCTTACTCTTACAAAGAGGATTTTGGGAGTGGTCCGAGCAGAAAGGGGTAAAGTGAAAACAAACTGATTAGGAACTTGCATATTGGTTTATTTACTAATTCACTGCCAGGTGATAAAACCAAATAGTTTTTTGGGCACATTACACCAGCAGGCTGAAGATTTCCCTTATAAACCAATGGGATAGACAATTTTTTTTTATATATGCCATGCTGGGCACCAAAAATAAAAGTAGATAAAACACACCCATTGACATGATCAATTATCCCCTAATTTAATGTGTGACACTCTCATTGGAATTGGCTACTTTGCTACATAACACTAGCAGTAGAGCGTGTAGAGAATAAACCTGTATGCCATATTATTAACAGGGACATTAGAAACACATACCGTGTTATATAAAACAGTGTTTAAAGGGTCATTGCAGGTCATGCTCTCCCTGCGGGAACTCATTTGTGAATGAATGGCCTTCCTGTGTGTCACCAGGCCTGGAGGCGTATCCAACTGTCGGGGCGACGCATGCATTGCGTTGCACGCCAAACATCGTGGCTTCCGACTGGTTCAGAGACCATCGATCCCATCGTGGCGACAAACAATCCGCGTTGTTGTCCTCTCCATGTCAGGTCGGTCATATACCGGGCACAAGGATATTTTCGCTAGCGGATGGACCTCTTCGGCATGGCAGCTGTCTACTTTCTGCGCTTATGAGTGCTGCGAATGTGGCCGCGGCTGCTGGTGTCAGACGGGATGTCATTGATATCCAATAACCTCCATCCTCCCAAGCTAGAGTCTAATTAGGCTCCCTCGTAGCTCTTTGGAGCGTATTCTCCCCACTTGCTTTTGAAAAAAGCTGAGGGATGAGGCTGGAGAACTGTAACCCCTCTGAAATGTATGGACCAAGCTATGGATGCTAAGACTCAAAATTCATATGCTAGTTTGGTTAGTTCAAACCATATCGCGAACACCCCCAAATTTTGACACTGTAAAGTGGTTGTTGATCTGGTTTACTAACATTGGAGGAAAACATAATTCAATCTCTGCTTGGGTACAAGTTTATATATATACTTCAAAAATCAATAGCTTGATATAAATAGTCAAAGGTTCTAAGAACTCTATTTGGCAACAATCATACTGTCCTTTTAAATTTTCATGAACATATTAGCAAATCTAATATGAGTTTGTAAGTCCTAAGTAGGTCACATATTGTAATTTCAAAGGAAAGGCTTTGTTGAACAAAACAATCGTGGTGGATGTCACAGACTTAGAAATCTTAAAGCTTGATCAAAATCCATCCTAAAACATGTGTCATCCGAAGGCCTTACTTTATGATCGCGTAATTACAGGTAGTAGGAAAAGTTCCGAACGCTAGACACCACACCCTAAGAGGATACTATTTTCTTCTCATATTTAAACACACACACACACACACACACACACACTCACACACACTCACACACACTCACACACACTCACACACACTCACACACACTCACACACACTCACACACACTCACACACACTCACATACACTCACATACACATTTTCACTAGGAAATGTAGGCAGGGGATTATTTTGTATTGAAACTTGTTAGTATGAAGATGAGACAATACATGTGCCTTTACTGTCAATGCACTTTTCTGGAATAAGCCAACGTTCCGGCACACTACATTAACTGACATATTTTGTGGGGTATCTAAAATTGCTGGAGCAAAGGTGTGAAGAATACATAAGATGGTTTTAACTCAAGTAAACTTTGTCATGGAATCAGCCCTGATATACCAAATACGCAATTATGGAATTGCCAACTAGCTGAATTTAATTATCAGAACAATAAATAATTCACATAGGCACTCTTCTCCATGAAAATTGTACATCCATCATTATTTACACATGCCTCTAGGCAAGTTTCCAATGACCCAGGAATGTTTGATGAAGGCAGTATTATTTAAAATATCTTTTATTTAGAAGCATTCAGGTCAGCAATGCAACCACGATGCTGGCTTCCTGTTTACTCAGGGAAACAAACACGATAAAAAAAACAACACGGAACAGAAAGCTAAGAAAAAAAGGAAAAACACTTTACAGAACAAACAATCAAAAAACATTCTTACAATTGCTTTTCATAGGAGTGATATCAATATATCCAGCTGTTTCACTTTGACAGAAACAGTTGATACTGTCACATATTTTTTTTAATGCAAAATGTTGATGGACACAGCTCTACCTTAAGGAAGTTCTGAAATCACATGTACCTACTCACTCTATCCTTAACTGGTAGAACCGGTGTGTGTATGACCAAGGGGTAAAGTCAACATTTCTGAGGTAGCTTCTATGGTACAATTCTTTGAAAGGCCTGTTTCTGGGACTAGGGACAGGCTAATTTCTCACCATTAGTCACCCTGGTGTCTTAGTCACCCTACATCAATATCAGTCAAATCCCAGCCCCGGACTGTGGATATAGATATCTGGGGTGTGCTGTGTTGGTGTCTACGGTTGCTAAGTCAATGACTACTGTGGAAACAGTTTTCCCAAATCGGTGTTCCCCTTAGCCCGCCTCAGGAATTACATGGAAGTTTGCATGAATAATGCATGTCAGCATGCTTACTGTAATTGTAACAGTTGCCCCTGGCTAGGCCTAAGGATCACATGCAGTCGTTCCCAAACTACAGTACACATTTTTATTTTTACATGGTTTTAAATGAGATGTTTACAAAATGAACAACTATTAATATGATTTTGGCAAAGGGATTAGTGGAATAGGTTTAAAGGGTGTTGTATAATACAATGCATTACTGATAATCAATAGAGCATCTTTAGTTTTCCAGAGAGCTTCATTTCAACATTGAAGTCACTTGTACTTGTACATGTAAATGACGCTCAGACAGGAAAAGCAGGGCAGTGGAAATATTAAAATCTGTATTTCTGAAAGGGTGATGTTGTTGATATTACAACATAATCAAACAATCTTTTGATTTAAAAAAGTGAAAATACCTCGGGATTATAACAAGCTAATGGGCAGAAAAAAACAATTCAAAACATAAATTCTCCCAACTCGTAGCTATGACTTAACAACTGCAAATAACCACAACACTACTTTGTTATCAATGCAAAATGAAACGTGTACACATTCCACTTGGCTGTGATTAAACAGCCAGACTAATTCTGGCCAAAAGACCAATCAAGGTCTTTGGCCAAAAGACCAATTCAGTACAGAAAACACTGTATTAACAGTATAATCTCTAGATTCAATCTGGATATATACAGACACACACATACAGGTGCTAATTTTCTGAGATACTGATTTGGGGGTTTTCATTAGTTGTCAGTTATAATCATCAAAATTAAAAGGAATGAACACTTGAAATATATCAGTCTGTGTGGAATGAATGTATACATTATGCAAGTTTCACTTTTTGAATGTAATTACTGAAATAAATCAACTTTTTGATGATATTCTAATTATATGACCAGAAGCTGTATATATATACATACATACACGTGTGTATATATACACACGTGTATATATATATACACACACGTGTATATATATATATACACACAC
>JACXGJ010008891.1:0-25744 GCA_016801105.1 Esox niger
ATTTTCTACTATGAGGGCAGGCAGTGATAGATTATGGCAGTAAACCTGGAAGACTAAGACAGATACAACAACCTCTTCCTACACAGCACAAAGACAACATATTAAAGTCCACACTAGTCAGAATGAAAATACTCTGGAATCCATCACTTCCCTGTCCTCTCTCTCACTTCCCTGTCCTCTCTCTCACTCCCCTGTCCTCTCGCTCACTCCCCTGTCCTCTCACTCACTCCCCTGTCCTCTCGCTCACTCCCCTGTCCTCTCGCTCACTCCCCTGTCCTCTCGCTCACTCCCCTGTCCTCTCGCTCACTACCCTGTCCTCTCTCACACTCCCCTGTCCTCTCTCACACTCCCCAGTCCTCTCTCTCTCCCCAGTCCTCTCTCACTCCCCAGTCCTCTCTCACTCCCCAGTCCTCTCTCTCACTCCCCTGTGTTCTCTCTCACTCCCCTGTGTTCTCTCTCACTCCCCTGTGTTCTCTCTCACTCCCCTGGCCACTCTCTCACTCCACTGTCCTCTCTCTTCCACTCCGCTGGTCTCTCTCGGTCTCTCATTTATTATCCTATTAGTCCTGACCATGGCTTAATGATACAGGCTATTCTCCTCCGATAGAATCTTAGTGGGGGAGCATTCAGTATTTCCCCATCCCACCCATCCAGTACCAAAGGGGACACCAGTCTGGACCTCCAAAGAAATCAACTTGAATTTAATTGATTTTGTGGAATTACATGCCGTGTTTTCTTTTCGTTTGTGCTAATGACATTTGCCAGTTAAATTTGTCTCCGCTAATCTGTTTGCATTTTAATAAAGATTGACCTTTGTATATAACACAGAGAGGGAGGGAGCAATGCCAATAAGATGAGATACTTTGATGAACATGGCTAGTTAGTTATCAGCAATGGAAAAATATCAAACAACTGATATTCATGCTCTAGTAGTCAGGTTGCTGTCTGAGTGTGAATTACCTATGACCTCTATCTTACACACACTTCACCATCGAATCACCATCAGCATTTCAGAGGGTTAAAATCGTTAAGGTATCTTCAATGCCAGGCACCAATGCTGGGCTACAGTAACCTATGGTGCCTCAGGGCTGTGTGGGGATGAGGAACCAGTCAGAGATGTTGAAAGGCAGAGTTAAATCAATAAGGAAAGCAAGAACAAGGAGAAGTTGTAACACATTCATCTACGTCCTCACACACCAGACCTTAGTTGTATTACTACTTCATACATCTCAATAACTTTCAAGACGGCAACATGTTTTTTTTAACAACCTTTATTTGAAAAAACAAGGTTATTATTAGAATTGATCATTTACAATATCCAACCAATATTTTACATTGATGTCTCGTTAAAGACGAGCAGACGTCACGTTCTGATAAGAAAACATCAGTGTGTCGGACTGAGCGGTGGTACGATCAGGAGATGCAGCCATGAAAGAGGTAAAGCCACTTGGCAGCAGCGGAGGATGCTGTGAAGTGTAAGTACAGTATGTGCTCTGCTCTTTGACAGGAATGTGTGACTGTGTGTTATATCAGAGGATCATTGCTAGGAGAAAGATACTGGCGACGATAAATAGACTGCTTCCAGTCCATTTGTCATTGCTGGTGGTCGGGCTTCACTATATGGGGAGTGGCAAGTTTGTGGATGTCTATGGTAAGGTCAGCCGTCTCTGCTGCAACTACAAGTAGTATGGCTTTGTCTGCTAGTAAAGCCAATGTTTGTCAAATGCTACTACCAGGTTTTTGACAAGCTTGCGGTGCAAGAGAGATTAGTCAGTCCTCTGATGTGTGGCATGATGACACTAGCAGCGCTTGAGTCTTGTACATTATGATCAGTCAAATAATAATAACTCGTGCTTTTTAAAGGTTCTTGCTACCAAATAGGGTAATACTTCTCCTGCAAGGACAGGTTTCTCAGAGGTAGTGATTTTTTCTTCATCCACACTGAGAACAGAAACAATAATTTTCAGTTCAGTGTTCCACTAGACCATTGTTTTCTCCTTCCAGATCTTGGGTAAACTAATGCCTTGTGACAGTGGGGAACGATACTGGAAGCTTTAGAAATGGCTTTGTTGAGTTTAACTGCGTGTTTAAGGCCATCCTTAATAGCAACCTGTAATGTCTGAACAAAGCATCAGCAGTGCTGAGGGATGTGAACTCAATCAGTGGAACTAACGGTCGTTCTCTTCATCAATGTCATGTTCTCCATTGGATGTCTTGTTGAAATTAGAAGCTAAATCTTTACTTCGTGACAAGGTTCACTGGAACAGAAACGACATCAGCACTGGCTGACTAACTTATATCAATATCAGCCAACGGTATTGGCCACACATTTGTTTGTGTGCAATCTGTGTAATCCAATGGGCTCTTGAAAATTGGTTACCAATGTAATTAGAGCAGCACAAAGTTATGCGTCATAATCATGGTATAGGTCTAGTATAGCACGGCTATCACCCAGTCAGCATTTAGGACTCAATCCATCCGGTTTACCTAAACAAATAAACACCCAAATAAAACGCTTTAAAGGGCAACATTGGCAGAGAGCTACACAGCGTAGCATTTATACGTGGAAGACTCTTTTGTTCAGCGATCGAGCCAATACTTTATAGAACCTCCCGTCGCACCGCGTGTCAACACGAGATAGCGGCGCCCCGCCCCGCCCCGCCCATCCGGCTGACCTCCCATGTGTGACAAAGTGTGAGAGCGTGAGTTACTGAGGCAAGCGGTGTCAAAGCTCGGCGCCGTAGCCAGGTGTTACAGCACAGAGTGGTAGTGAGACAGACTGAGGGTTAGAGGGAGGAGATGTGTTAATGTCCGCGACATGGAGAGGTACTACAAATCTCGGATCCGTTCCGCGTTATGTAGTCCGGCCATAGTAGGAATGCGTGATTGCACTGTAAGGATGTACTGTCCAAAATGGAACCACAGAGTTCATCAAATTCAAACAGGGCCTTCGTAAAAATCTGTTCTAGGACTCTACACGCACAGTGTACATCAAAATGTGTGTACTTAGGAGCCTATTGCAAACATGATGTTGCAAACATCTGTCTTTTTTATGTATTATATAACAACTGTATTTTATTGCAAAGAAACTAGAGCCTATTGAAAACATGAATGATACAGCAGTCTATTTAGAAACGCTCCGTATTTAGGTATTATAACAAAAACAAGCAGGACACAGACAGGCTGTCTATGAAGTGATGGCATGTTTTTATTTTTTATTTGGGAACATTAGCTAAAGAGGCTGAGAGACCAGGCCAAGCTGAACAAATTCACCCAGAGTCTGATCACCAGCTACATTGTGGCTGTCCAGAGGTTGAACTCTGGCAAATTTGAATGAAGTGCTGTCTATCAAACATTTTGCTATTTGCAACTCAAACACCATCAAATCAGTTGGAAAACAAGCAAAATGTCAAAGTGTCAAGTCAAAGTGTTTTTGTTTTTCTGCAACACAGGCCAGGACATAGCAGAGCTATAAAGATTACATCATCATAAATGTAGCCCCAAAGCAATGTGTAGCACGGGCCACACAGGAAATCATGTAGCAACTTGTCTAAACTAGAATGGTGAATACGATCTGTATGGCTCCATAATGATTTAGAAATCATATATTTGAGATCAGCATAACTTAACCCACTCTCTTTAATATGGGTATTTTGATAATTCTACAGTTACAGTGAATATTTTGGATGTGCGTAAAGCCCTTCAGTCTCTGAGTTGTTTTTAGGAGGATGGTTGTTGCTTAGTCTTGCTTAGAATTCTATTAGAAGGATGCTCACTATCTTTAGGGCTCATCAATATTTAATGTAAACCTACTTAAATATGTATCACATAAATATATATTACAAACCATCAAAAAATATACCATAGGCCCTAACATTTCCTTCTACTGTACTGTAGGTAACAGAGAAATTCTGGTGAGCAATAAAGGATTCTGGTACAAATTTTAGAAGTAGTTAGTCCGTGCGAAACAATATTTTTTTCCACCTGTGACTTCCATCAAAATATACAACATGGGACTGCCACCACCTTTGCCGGAAGTTCTCACAAATTCTTACAGTTCTCAAACAGTTTGGGCTTCAGAGAAATAGCCACATTAGTTACACTGAATGGATTCTCAGGAAGACAAGCAATTTCTTAGCACAAACTTATTGGAAGCCATTTGGAGGTAAACAAGTTCTGTAGCATTTCAGTGTAGCTATTACTGATAAACCATGGAAATGGTAATATGGTTGAATACAGGAGAGAAGAAAATATATAATTTTTATGTACGCTTTAAATATAGGAAAGACACTTCAATACATTATTTGTTAGGATATATTTATTCCAAATCTAATTTGCCTATGTACAAATGCTTCATGACATCAGTTCTACAAGGCTTAGCAGTAGAGGCCAATTTAAAGGTCATTTCAAATCAATTAAAAATATATAAATGAAATACATACAAGTGTTCTACAACTCCAAATCAAATGAATAAATGATCCATTACAGGATCTTTGTAAAACAATTCCATATATTAGCGCAATACAAACTGGAAGTTAAGGGCAAATATTTTTTGTTGGCCTTAATAATGACAGTTGGCCCAAGGGCTTCCGAAGGAATCAACATACAATCCTTTAAGATCTATTCAGGACCGCGGGTTCCTGAAGGAACCGCCGGAGCGCAGGCTTTAAAAAAATTGATTTTTAAAGAGATTGTGTTTGGACACCAGCCATGTCATTCCTATTCTCTTGTATTGTCCTCATGGGCAGAGATATTTAACCACGAGCCCACATCAGTGCGCTTGCAGCCAAGTCTGGGCCTCTGCTACGTCTCTGAAAGGGCCAGTGTCCACTCGATCTTACAGCCATACCAAACATATTAGACGGTAAATTGTTGCTATTGAGTTAGTACTTACTATATATCATTTGCATAATTCAAGGAACAATATAAAGATGCAATAAGTAGAATTGATGCTCTATGTGGAAGCTTGGTGAAACGCAACAACACTTTTGTATTCTAATCTAGTCTCCAGTCTGCAGTTGTCCACTGACGTGCTTGATGTGCTGGAGGAGGATATGGGAATGTCACGTATTGGAACCGACAGAAGGGAGGTGGTGTGCAGCGTTTCCATTGGAATCCGGGTCTGGCTTTTGTTGACCAGTAAACAATTTGTGAAGTCTGCATTTTTAGATGCCCTTTTGTATGCACCCTGAATACTTCTGATGAATAAAGATTGTGAACACCATCATCCCACTCTGACTGCCCAGATGTTGTATTAGGTCATTTTCTGATATTACAGTGCAAAAAATATACATATTGCACCTTTCATTTGCAGTATACAAATCAAACATTAAGAACTGGAATTCCTTTTTTTAAATGGTGGCCACGAATAATCATGACTATAATTTGATAGACTGTTACCTCTCCCTCCACCTTTTTAACATGTCAATGTATTACCCAGGCACCTCTAGGTGGAGTTCAGAGACTGGATGAAAACTTCTCATAGGTACAGATCCTGGACAGGATCATCCTTACTAAACCTAACCTTGGACTTGGACCTAAACATAACCTTCACCAACAGACAGGAAACCACACAACTGAACTTAAATCAGTGCCAAGGCTCTGTGTGCAATTAAAGATCAAGGATTACAGAACCCTCCCTAAATTCTGCGTGGGAAAGCAGTTACCTGACATCAGATCAGTGTTCAGGGGCGTCGTTGTCCTCCTGCCTGTTAGCCAATCTCATTAGAGCGTGAAGTCATTACATAATGTACACAGAAGCACCAGAATGCAATTAGCCATTAGCCAATCAAATAGACAAAGCAGGTCTAATTAGCAGATAGAGGGCGCGTGGGGATGAGCACGCCTTTAATAACACGCCTTTAAAACCCCATCATCGCTGCTGGATAATATTCTGTGTCAGGTTGTGTGGAGACAAGACAGCTTCCTATGCGTCAATGAGCAGGCTATTCCCACTGTGGTACTAGGAATAACGGGTAGGGCTCAGGAACCAGGGTTGGGGTCAACTCCATTTAGACTCAGCTAATTCAGGGAGAGACTTGCAAGTCCAACTGAAGAATAACTGCCACATTTCAATCCAACACCTGAATTCCAATGGAACTGAGATGTGGATTATTCTGTATTGCTCTCTGAATGCATCTTTAAGCTACAATGAATATGATGAAGATGCAATATGAAGAGTTATAAGTACGTGCTTCAAGTGACCACAAATTATGAGGTGTGGTTGTAGATGGATTTTGAGGTGAAGTAGGGTGGTTGATGTGTGGTTGTAAATGGGTTGTGAGCTGTAGTAGGGTGGTTGATGTGTGGTTGTAAATGGGTTGTGAGCTGTAGTAGGGTGGTTAATGTGTGGTTGTAAATGGGTTTTGAGGTGTAGTAGGGTGGTTAATGTGTGGTTGTAAATGGGTTTTGAGGTGAAGTAGGGTGGTTGATGTGTGGTTGTAAATGGGTTGTGAGCTGTAGTAGGGTGGTTGATGTGTGGTTGTAAATGGGTTTTGAGGTGAAGTAGGGTGGTTGATGTGTGGTTGTAAATGGGTTTTGAGGTGAAGTAGGGTGGTTGATGTGTGGTTGTTAATGGGTTTTTTGGTGAAGTAGGGTGGTTGATGTGTGGTTGTAAATGGGTTTTGAGGTGAAGTAGGGTGGTTGATGTGTGGTTGTAGATGGGTTGAGAGCAGAGGCAGTATGAGTGATGTGTGCTGTTAGTCCTTCTGAGGAAGGAGCTGGATTATGTAAGGTCAGTCCAGGCCAGATCAAAGCAGAGCCTGTCAAACAACCTCTCTCTGACACACACATGCACGCGTGCACGCACGCACGACACACTCTCTCTCACGCACTTCTCTTTCTGGTAGAGGACCAAAGAAACATCTCTCTGAGCTCCTTCTGAATATTTTTCAGAAACTCTTTGAACAATTTGAAAGGGCTATGACTGATGAAACATATACTGTAATCTAAGGGGGAAAACACACACGCGCACGCTCGCACGCACGCACGCGCACGCGCACGCACAAAGAAACATAGACACATAGGGATCCAAACTCGAAAACAAGAGACATTTTAGTGACACAAACACCAGGGTGGTAAAGAAACACAGAGACAGCCTGCGGTTATTTAAAGAGAATCATATTTTTATGAAGCAATTCTCAGGAAGTGCAGCACAGACCCTACAGCCCCCCCACCCACCCCCCCACCCCCCAGACGGGCCGTGTCAAAACCAACCAAGTCACTTCACACCAGGACCCAGACCGGGCTGGACACAAACAAGCCCCTTAGCAAACCACAGTTCCACAGGTACACCACGCACTCAAGCCTGGTTTCTGGGTGCTATACCGACAGCGCAGGAATCCTAGCCTGGACGCCAGTCCCTTTCTGATTTAGCACACCTATTACAGCACTATGTAGTAGGTTTTGGAATGCAGAAACAGTTAGAGAGAAGCCACCCAGGCTAGAACCCTGTTGGGCGGGTCAGTGATACTGAATTCCATTTTAGTCTGGACGACTGAAGGTTGTTGTCCAATGATATCGATATGGACCATAGTGAATGTGCTGTCTAAACGTAGTATGTTAGATATAGCTATGGCCCGATGAGTGCCACACATACCACTCCTTTTTTCCTTGAAATTGTTTCACGGCCAAACACCGTTGAGGACCCTGTTTGAACTCGGGAGTGCCATGCGTTTTACCAGGTCAAAGATGACAAACAACTAAAATGGCCAATAGATTACTCATGTGTATGGACCAATGACTGATCAGCAGCACTAGTGGTCTAATGGGATCTTAGAATGGACTGAAGAATGAACAGTAGACTGGAAGAAACAACATTTACAACAGAGCAGCACTGCGAGGTAGAATACAGAAGTGCAAAACACCCTTCTTCATATGTCATCCCACACAGATGTAGGACAGAACAGTGAAACACCATTCTTCATATGTCATCCCACACAGATGTAGGACAGAACAGTGAAACACCATTCTTCATATGTCATCCCACACAGATGTAGGACAGAACAGTGAAACACCATTCTTCATATGTCATCCCACACAGATGTAGGACAGAACAGTGAAACACCATTCTTCATATGTCATCCCACACAGATGTAGGACAGAATAGTGAAACACCATTCTTCATATGTCATCCCACACAGATGTAGGACAGAACAGTGAAACACCATTCTTCATATGTCATCCCACAAAGGACAAAAAAGACAAAACAAAGACATCTCAAAACAAAAAAACTCTGCAGCCAAAATGATATAAAATGTATCATTTTGTATATATCCAATTCAATATACCAGTAGAAACTCACTCTGCACAGAGAGCAGACTCACAAGATACTGTAGTAGTGAGATGTTAACCTTGATTATCCAATCATACAGAGCATGTTTGTGTGTGTGTGGGCATGTGTGTGATGGAGGAATTATTGACGCGGCGCTATAGAGTGTAGCTCTGTGGGAGCTCAGGGAATGATGAGGATCACTGGCTGAGTGATGGAGGCATGTGTGTTATATATGCATGTACAGGAATGTGTGTAGTTCTCTGGGGATATTATATGGAATCATGCCGCATTGAAGCAATGGGTCTCGCTCGCTCGCACGCACGCACGCACGCTCGCTCGCTCGCACGCACGCATGCACACACGAACACACGAACACACACACACCTACTGTACATAGCTGTATATGTATAGTATTGTATGTAACATACATTCAAAAACACACCCTGACTCAAACCTAATGAGGGGCTGTTTTTAATGACCTGGAGATTTCTGCAGAACTACAGAGGAAAAATACCCTCTACATGCATACGAAAACACACACCATGAAAAATACTCTCATAAACACACACACACTCCATGAGAAATACTCTCATAAACACACACACACTCCATGAGAAATACTCTCAAAAACACACACACACACCATGAGAATTTCTCTCAAAAACACACACACCATGGGAAATACTCTCAAAAACACCCACACCATGAGAAATACTCTGAAAAACACACCCACACTATGAGAAATACTCTGAAAAACACACCCACACACAGACACACGAGAAATACTTTAAATTACAGTTTCATCCCAGCCACAATGTTCTATGTGGTTTCCAACACACACACACACACACACACACAAAAGCAAAACATAGCCCAACAAGTTGAATGACATTTACAAATTCAGCCTGTCATCGGTCATCTTCAGTCCAGTTTAAGATGTAAGTGGCATGGACATCAAACACATGCAGTGCAACACCGCCAAGTTGTCCTTAAATCACTGTTCCAAGGTAACATTTCAATGTTAAATCCCCAATGATTATGGTCATAGGACTGGATAAGATCCTAGATTAGCACTTGAGGGCAACTTGAAGGATATTATGCTACATTATATTACCCAGCAAGCACCAGGTAGTGGTGGTGGTGATGCACCGGACACCATGGCAACGTCATGGAAACGCCATGGCAACGCCACTGCAACATCATAGCAACCACTGTCTCCTTTGCTGCCTGGCAGTTTGGTACAGCCTGGACTCGCTACAGTGGCATGGTCGTCAGACACACACTTCAATCACATCGCTAATAACATTGTTCATTAATTAAGTCATCAATGAATTCATCATCATCATCTTCAACAATCAGTCGAAAGGAGCAAGAACACAGTATCTACTGGTCTCTGTTTTTTGCTAAGTGAGAGACAGAGGGAGGGATTGACGGAATGACAAAAAAAGTTGATCAATAAACTAAAGGTGAATGTGTGAGTAAAACAAATAACAGATATGATTAAAGGCTGAAAAAGTTAGTCCGGAAAAAATCTTCAAAAAAACATGTAGACTGATTAGCATGAGAGTGAGAGACGTCAAAGAAAACCAGATAATGTTAGGTAGTACAGGAGTTAGAGTGACAGACTGATAGATATAGTAGTTACAGATAGATGGATAGAGAGATTAGACTTTTTCTCATCATTTTTTTGTCACAGGCACTAATGTCTTCACAGTCATATAGGAGGAATTGAAATCCAAATTATTTCATTGTCTAGAATTGCTACAAAGCTAAAACATTTAAAACTAGTCATCTAACACTTCCTCCAAGTATACCAAACTTAACTCATATAGATATATATACCTGGATGTATATATATGTATATATTTATTTGTACATATATATTTCTGTATAGATAAATGATAGAATTCTTAAATGATAAAATTGAATACAATGGTCAATAAAATATCTAAGTTAAATCACAGTATAACATGGTACATTCTCAAAAACATAGTATATATTAATATATTATTTTTTTTCTCAGCAAAAATGAAGCTACAGGGTTTTTAAAGTCACTTCTGTTCATGCAGTCACAGACTTAAGTATTAGCGCCTTGATACAACTCAACGATGCTCAATGACAAACCAGGGATCAACACTCCTGATTGGTCTAAAATGACCTCTTTCCTAACAGTGGAACTGTTTCAACGGTTTTCACTGTGGGCACGTTGGGTCGAGCTAGCTACCTCAAGGCAAAATGGCCACTGCTAAGCATTAGCTACACAACCCCCTACTGCAAACCTCAGGGATTTCAATCTTCTAAACATGCGATGATTCCTAAGCTCTTCCAAGAGGAGGGGGCGGAGGATTCACAGGGACAACAGAAGCATCTCTCTATAATAATGATAAACGGTCTCCAAAATATGGCCCCTTGAGAAAGCAATATGTGTAAAAAGGACATGGTGAGTTAGGGCCTGCCCTTAAGTTAAGTTAAGAAGCAAAATGGGTTTTGGATGTGGGGGGGTTGCTCTGAAGGCCGTCTAACCCTTTGATCTGTGACGACATGCACAAACACAACAGGACAACACAGTCCCTCACATAGCAGGATAAACCCCCAACAAACCTTCCCTTCCAGACAGAATCAATAGCATCCAAAAGGCTACAAAGTCTAAAAGTAGGTCTACTTTTGCTACATCATGTCAAAGCTACATTCAACTACGAGGAGCGGGGAGTTCGGCTGTGGGCTGGTCTCAGGGTGTAACAGAGAGCTGAGGTGAATACAGAATCCACAAGGAGAGCAATTCCCCTGCATGACGTAGCTTCTCTAGGTAGCAGACTCTAAACACCGGAGCATGGTACTGGCTGAAGTACTGTATTTGGCACGATTTATTTATGGTACTGGATGAAGTTTTGGCACGGTGCGACACAGTATTTTGGCACTAAATCATCATGGAAATCTGTTTCTTAACTTTTTGACACCTGTTGGATCGTTCATCTGGGTTTGTCTGTGTGAGGTTACTGTTCAGATGAGCTAAGCTGTCCCTCACCTAGACTCTCCTACCACTGGTTCTTCACAGATCCTGTGTAGAGATGAGTGGACCTGAGCAGAGCATGGCTAAAGTCCACCTGGTGAACAAACAGGCCAACGTTGTCACGCACTCGCCTGTCAGTGCATTATCATCACAATAAACAGGGTAATATTGCTATTGTTTACTTATTACAGTCTTTATTTTCTATGACAGTACATGGTTATATCTCTATGGCCAATATCATAGACTCACATACTGTTCACCTCACACATGTATATGTTATTAATTCATTCATCTCGCAGTGAAACTTGAAACTGTGACAGCAGTCAGGAATGGGCACAGTTTAGTTCCTCACAGGGGTATAATGGCTACTGTGTTGTGAATGACGACACACAGCTAATGCAATGACCTGTGCTTCATAACGTGCTTCATAAGAAGCGTCCCCTTTCAAAGTGATGAGTGTGTCAGCCAAGCATGAGGCCATGAAAAACATTTTAAAATACATCGCTGAGGGTTTCAGTGAGCTATCACTCCTAATGACCAGCGCTAAGCCGTCCTTATTCGTCAACCTCAGAGTTTTACAGCATCTTTTTCCTCAATAATCGGCTAAGTTCAGAGATTTTTTGACTCAATCAGATTTGAATAGTGTGCAGCCATCTAGTGCCAATTATTGATATTGCAACCAATCATCTCCAACAACCTTTGTCCAACAAAAAATGAGGTATTGCTTACATGTGAAATGTGATAGGGACATATTTATGAAAACATGACTGGAAACCAATTTGGTTTAAAAGCTGTGGTGTAGAAATTTGGCACTGCTCTTTAAACGCTTCCCACGTCCAAGTTCAGCCCCAGCCAACTCCCCTGCTGGTTAAAATACTAACACAGTGAGAGCAATATATAGACACTGGAGATAGAATACAAAACAAGGTACTGGGAGAAAAGTCAGAGTACGAAAGAAAAGAAAAGACAGATGGAAAAAAATCTTGTTGTCTTTTTTTGTTGTTATTGTCAGTTCAGGTTTTTGTGTTTTGAACACAGTGAGGTCCTCACACTTATCAGCCGCATGACAACAGTCTGTGTTCTGACTTCTGATTGGACCAGAGTAGAGGTGACAGGCTTCAATGAGGTGATGAAAAAAGTTTTTCCTGTTAAATCTGATTGGGCAAAAAGCATTGTAGTAGTAAACATGACATCAGGGGGAGGGAGAGTGACCTTGAGTTGCACTGAATGGCTGTAAAGATGTAAAGAGGTCAAAGGGCAAGTGGTATCACTGCTCTCATTAGCCATTGAGAGACAGAAAGCCAAACAGTGCGTAGGAGACGACTGCATTGCTTTGATATCAACTGACATACAAAAGCGGAGAGGAAAAGGGGGAGTCTCTCCAACATGAGGATGCAGTCTATGAATCCAATTCAAAAGAAGATGACATGTCTCTCAGCCAATGGGGAGCATGACAGCTAGAGTCTGGACACTTACAGGAGTTGGCTGGTCTCTCAGCTACCAACAAGTTGTGCTCGGTTAGAGCAGGAGGGAGGGAGACGAGCGTGTGTGTGTGTGTGTGTGTGTGTGTAAACATGACATCATTACTCACAGGTTGGAGACTTGTCTCATCCATTGTTTTGACTAGGGGAGGAGAGGAGGACCGACGATGACATCACAAAGCTCAGTTCCGATCGGAGGAGGAGTTCTGGAGCCGCCATCGCCGCGGTCGCCATGCCCTCACCCTCGCTCTCTGTGTCATGTGAACCTTCCAGGCGGATGTAGGTTATCCTGGTGTGGCGCCTCACCGTGGCCCTCACCAGGACCCGCACCAGGGACCGGCTTGCCGCAGCTCCGCGTTCATGCACAGCGGACACAGCAGTGGTACTGTAATCCCTGGCAGTTCCCACGGGGATGGTCGCTAGCTGATGGGCCTTCGCGATTGCTGTCTCAGTTGCTGTGGCCTCCCCCGTTGCCATGTCATCGGTAACAGTTGCCATGGCGTCAGTGGATTCAGCGGCCGCGGTGGTGACGGCTCGCACGTCTCCCTCTCTCGTCTCCCCCTGTCATACCTCGCTCTCCAGGCTGGAGAAATGGGCGGAGCCTCGTCGGGAACACAGGCTCTTGGCTTTGAGTGGCAGGTGTGGGGAATAGAAACGCCGGGGCTGGGGCACTGACCGTAGTCTCTGGTACTGGAGCTTAGCGCTGGCAGACGCTTGGGCCTGGCCCGAGCCAGACGGAGGAGAGATGGAGGATTTGGAGGGGGGAGGAGGGATGGGCACCGGTAGGGAGGAGGAAGGGCCGGTGGTTAGGGGTTGAGGGGGCGAGGGGGAGGCCTGGGGCGGGTGCTCCCCTAGCCCTCCTGGCTGCTGTGTGCTGAGGCTGGACTGGCTGCCTGACTTGGCCTGGCCCTGGTCTAGTTTGGGAGGGGGTTTGGGCCGGGAGCCCCCGCTAAAACTGTGGCAGTGCGGGAGCAGCTCCTCCTGGCTGTGGGACAGGGCGGTGCTCCCTCTCTTCCCATGGCTGTGTGACCGGCGAGGGGGGTGGACGTGAGGGTGGGGGTACTGGCTACAGGAACACGAGCCGCCAGACTCCTGCTCTCTGAGTCTCGTGCGTCCCTTGCCCTTACCCCCTCCTCCCCTTCTCCACTTCTTCTCTCCTTTCATGTGGAGTTTGTCTACTGACCAGTACCTCTGGGGAGGTGGGAGGTTTGCAGGAGGCGGCGGCCACTGGGACCCCAGACCTCCACTCCCTCCCCCTGACCCCCACCCGACACCTGGCCCAGAACCCCAGAAATCTCCTCCTGCAACCCCCCAGCCCTCACCCCGCCCTAGTACTGAGTCGTCTCTGCTGTTGATGCTTCCCCCTTTCTGAATGGACGGATACGTGCCAAAAAACCAGCCGCCTCCCCCGATTCCACCTATTCCCCCACTCCCCGGTCCTCCTCCTGCTCCCCCGCTCCCCTCCCAGTACCTCTCAAACCGGCCAAACTCCCCCGAAGACCTATCATCAGAGTAGCTGTCCTCGGCTCGGGTCCGGTCTCTCTCTGACTCTGACACTGCACCCCTCCCACCTGCCCTCCTCATCCTCTCCTCCACCCGCTCCCTGGTTCTGTCCCTCTGCCGTTCTTCATCATCTTCCTCGTCTTCCTCATCCTCAGAGTCCCACTCATGAAAGGAGAGGCCCTCCCTGGTGTGAGCCCGTCCCCTCTCGTATCGCACTAACAAGGGCCTCCTCTCTCCTCCTTTCTCACCCTCTGTTTTCTCAACCCCTCCACTCCTCTGTCGTTTGGAGGATGGGAGGAGTGGGTGGAGAGATGCGGGGGGTGTTTCAGTGCTGGGGTCCCCCCCTCCCCCGTTTCCTCCACTCACCCAGAACTTGACAGAGGCAGGGAGTTTGTGGAGGTTGGGGATACGCCTCCCGACAGGTGCCTGTCTGGAGTGGGAACGAGAAGACTTTGGCCGCCTCTCCCGACTTCTGCTGCTCTCCTGCTCTCTATCATCCCCCTCTTCCTCTCTGCCCTCTCTCCGCCCCCGCTCCCTCTCTCCTTCCCAGGCCGAATCTCTCCCTTTCTCTCCAAAAGTACTACGGTACTGTGTAGGGAAGGATGAATAGTCTGGTATTCCTCCTTCTCTCTCTCCTTCTCCCTCACCCTCCCTGTCTGCCTCCACGTCGCCCTCTTCTGGCTCGGAACGCCCAGTCGACTTCTTCCTCTTCTTTGTCTTCAGTGCTTTTTTCTTCCTCTTCTTTTTCACCTTCCGGCGTTTTCTCTCTTTCTCTCTCTCTCGTTCCCGTTCCTCCCTCTTTTTCCTCTTTTTGTTCTTCTTCTTCTTCTTTTTCTCCTTATCTTTCCTCCTCCTCTTCTCTCGTTTCCTCTCGTCATCTTCCCCTCCTCCTCCTCTTCCGCTGCGGTCCTTTTCTCTCTCGCCCCAGCCCGCCCACCACTCCTGAAGCTGGGCCAGCTGGCTCCCTCCACGCTCCCTCTCTCGCTCCCCTCGAGGGGGCCGGGGTTTTCGTGGTGGTATGGGTGGAGGTTGGCGTCCATGACTGAGGGAGCGCGAGGAGATGATGGAACGTTCTCTGTCCCTCCCTCTCCCTAGAAGAAGACTGGACTCCTCGGTCAGCTCCTCATCCTCATCATCTTCGTCACCGTCCAAATCTTCCCGTGTACTCCGAGAGGTCCCGGAGGTGGAGGATGTGCGAGACGAGGAACGAGAAGAAGAGGTAGAGGAGGAGGTGGATGATGTATTAGAGGAAGAGGAAGATGTTGAGGTGGTGTAGGGAAGTGAAGCAGAGGGGGAAGGGGGAGTGTAGGTTGGGGAGACGGGGACAGGCACAGGAAGCGAGAGAGGAGGTGAGAGGGGGCGTCCCCTTCTCCCTCCACCATCCCTTGCTCCATCCCTTGCTCCACTCCTCCGCCCTAGGGGCAGAATGTTCTCGTACAGAGGACCACCTGGCTCTTTGGGCTTCTTGGGACGACGTCTCCTCCAAAACGATGAGGGAAGAGGGGGGGAGGGGAGTGGCAGCGGAGGGTTAGGGGGCAGAGGGACCGGGGCAACGCCCCCAGCTTGGCTCTTAGGAGGCAGCCGAGGCGTCCCTAAAGGTTTGACTCCTCCCTTCCCCTGAGCCCCAGCACCACCACCTCCCACCACCCTCTTCCCCACCCCATGGTCAGGGCCCTTTTCTGAGTAGAAGGCCACGGTGGCAGGAGGGGGCTGGGGGTGGCCCCTGGGGGCCGTTTTGGGGGTCTGGGAACCTGCCTGCTGGTCCATGCAGGGCCCCAGACCCTCAGGGTCGATGGGTCCATAGTAGCGTTTATATCCATCCAACCCACCACCACCACCACCACCACCACCCAGTCCTCCAGCCGTCGTACCCCAGGTCGGAGCCACCTTTTGGGGGAAAGGCCCTATGTCTGTGATCGCCCCACGGCCGGCCATGGGGTTGGTAGCGGTCCCGGCCTTGGGCAGCCTCCAGCGATCCACCACAGCCAGCCTGCGATCAGTGCGGGGGAGGAATGTGGAGCACGGTAGGGGTGCTCCGAGCATGGGCGTGTTGGTGGGCCCCAGTGCTGTCCCAGAATGCACTAAGGAAGGAGGGGAGCCAGGCAAAGGGGTTTTGTAGATGGGCTGTTGTTGCTGCGTCATGGTCAGGGCCGGGTTGGTCACTGACGTACTGACCATATGTGGCGGGGGTGGGACGGTTACCATGGCACCGTGATGATGCGGTGGCAGAGTTGTGGAGGACTTGGCCCCGCCAGGTGTGGTTTCATCCTCAAAACTGCAACAACTGTACATGCCCTGGTAAATAAGGACAGAGAGACAAGTAGTGATACATCACATCCAATATGCCTGTGACTAAGTACTTATCGCTCAAGCTCTGTATACTATTTCCATGAAGGTCTGAGTTAA
The DNA here is from genome assembly GCA_016801105.1 of Esox niger. Classification (NCBI taxonomy): domain Eukaryota; kingdom Metazoa; phylum Chordata; class Actinopteri; order Esociformes; family Esocidae; genus Esox; species Esox niger. The sequence goes on from JACXGJ010008891.1 coordinate 16,673, forward strand.
AGTGACCATACAGTAAAGTCTGTGGAAAAGACCGCAAGAAAACACACAGACATACAAACACACACACACACACACACACACACACACACACACAGTGTTTTCAGGACTTACCCTACTGATGGCCAGTAGGAAGTCCAGTTTTCCCGAGCTGGTAGCCATGCAGTGTCTGAGCCTCCAGTAGACCAGGTGTTCCCAGGCAAACACCAGCAGACTGAGCCCCATGGCCACCAGCAGCATGTAGAAGACGCCCGCCATGTTGTCTATGTCCAGTTTACTACTCATTACCTCAATCTTATCGTTGTGACAGATACCCGACAGCCACAGCCGCTCCAGCATCTCGATCTCATCTGGAGACGGGGAACAGGGGAGTGACAACGAAGCAAGAGGGAGGAGAGGGGGAGTGACGCAGGAGGAGAAAGGGGATCGTGAAGGGGGCGAATATACGTTGCGAAGGGTGACGGGAAGGGTACATGTGAAGGGGAGATGAAAGGAGGAAAGGAAAGGCAGAGGAGGAGATGGTTGGAGGAGAAGTAGAGAGGAGGACAGGAGCGGATGGTTAAGGACGTCGGGAGCTATGAATCACAGGGAGGTTATGAGCATGTTTGTGCTTTCGATTACCACTAAAGTCATCAAGCGCTCTGCTCAGCGGTCAAGGTGACTTCACAAAGTCAAACGACAATGACTGGCAAGAAATACCAGCGTTTGCCAGGCTTCAACCGCACTGAGCGATGAGAGGAGCAGAAGGGGGATGGGTTAAGGTTACCAGGAGGAGGGCATAGAAGAGGAGCGGGTGAACATCTTACATAATTATGCTTCTACCTCCCTTACCTAAACACCAAAACCCTAGAAAATGTACAGCAAAGAAAGGCAAGAAAGAGGAAGAGAATAAAGCATGTATATAAGGGAAAGAGGAAGAGCATAAAGCATGTATATAAGGGAAAGAGGAAGAGAAAAAAGCATGTATATAAGGGAAAGAGGAAGAGAAAAAAGCATGTATATAAGGGAAAGAGGAAGAGAAAAAAGCATGTATATAAGGGAAAGAGGAAGAGCATAAAGCATGTATATAAGGGAAAGAGGAAGAGAATAAAGCATGTATATAAGGGAAAGAGGAAGAGAATAAAGCATGTATATAAGGGAAAGAGGAAGAGAAAAAAGCATGTATATAAGGGAAAGAGGAAGAGCATAAAGCATGTATATAAGGGAAAGAGGAAGAGAATAAAGCATGTATATAAGGGAAAGAGGAAGAGCATAAAGCATGTATATAAGGGAAAGAGGAAGAGCATAAAGCATGTATATAAGGGAAAGAGGAAGAGCATAAAGCATGTATATAAGGGAAAGAGGAAGAGAGGAAAGAAGGGAGAGAGGCAGAAGTTCTATATTGTGGGAAAGAGAGAAATGGGAGATTGGAAGAGGATTCTTCCACTGTCCACAACTACATTGTTCTTCCAAGGGAAATGAGGGGAGAGAGGGAACAAGGGAGGCAGAAAACGAGAGTGAGATATTGTGCCATTATGACAAACGGCACGAACACTCTTAAGTTTCAAGAGGATTAGAGGAGAGAAAAAGGGGAAAATGTGACACAGAAGAGAGAAGAGAATAAAAGATAGGGAGAAGGAGACAGAAGAGAAAGCGGAGAGGTTGGAGATCATAATCATTTAATTGTGGAGGAAGGATGGTCAGAATCTCTATCATGGCGGTAAGCTCAGGGGGTTCAGGGATTCTGCTAACCTACAGGGCGACAACATGCCTGTCTTAGAATGATTGTTAATTTATTAAACTAGCTTACCCAAAATAATGATTACACTAGCACTGATTGGCTGTTATGTAGTTTGCCGGTGTAACCATAGTGATGATAGACAGCTAGCAGAAGTAACATTTAGAACAATCTAACAAGAGACCTTATATTGCTTTATGCTAACATCTACGACTGCATTATCATTATTATAAGTATTATACTAATGTTATTGATGAATTATAAAAACTACTACTACTAATACTGCTTCATTACAACAACTACTAACACTGCTTTATTATAACAACCAACGATATTAATACTGCTTAATTATAACAACTACAACTACTACAGATTTATTTACACAAACATTACTACAAACACAGCTTTATTATAACAACAACTACTACTACTGCTTCATAATTGAATGAAACATTAGTACTAACAAAGCTTTATTATAACAAACATTACTACCACTGCATCATATATAAAAAACAGTACTACAAACACACTTTTATTATAACCTACACCACTACTATTGACTGCTTCATAAAAAAAACATTACTACGTCATGGCTTTATTATAACAAACACCACTATTACTGCTTCATAATAAAAAAAAAAACATTGCTACAAATAATCCTTTATTATTAAACACTACTATTACTGCTTCATAATTAAAATAAAACATTACTACAAACAATGCTTTATTATTACAAACACTCCTACTACTGCTTCATAATCAAAATAAAACATTACTACAAGCACGGCTTTATTATATCACTACTACAAGCTTTATTATAGCAACCATTACTGATCTCCATTCATAATCACTACTGCTAACTGATTTAATATCATAACAACTATCCCTACTAATGCTTTATTCTAACCAACAAGCAGAAGGTGAATTGAAATGAATGTGATTAAGTTAAAAAATCCTCATAGAAATGTAACTGACCTCTACACTGCTATTAAAATTGCCTCTCCAGTGCCTCCTAAGCTTCTGTTGCTTAAATCACACCGGCTTAGTCAGCTGTGTGATTTGAGTAATGTGACTTCTGTTGACCATCATTAACCATTTAGCCAGAGCCCACAGCTAAAGCAACAGATGGTCTTGGGCATATTGGAATGCCAGTCATTTCAAAATATCCCGCTCCAACGTGCTTTCTCTGGCTTTTTTCTCCAAATGACTTTTCTCTTCTGCCTCAACCTTCAGCAATGACAAATTGATACGGATAATGGCCATATTGAAACACAAGAATATGAACCAAATAGGAAACGCTCCTACACCCATCCACAGGTAGAAAGCAGACATAACGGTTGACACATCTCCCTCTTCAGAGTCCATAAGAGAACATTTTTCTTAGCCATTTCTTATCCATTTGGCTTTCTATCCACTCGACTCACAGCGGTTTTTTTTATTATTTCTTCCCAATCTCTTTCTTTCTCTGTCACATTTCTTTTCCCTCCTGCAGACTGTAGCCGTACACTGTTTGTGTTTTGATGGCAGGCTGTGTGCCCCCAGCCAGTTCCAGCCAACTTCTGTCTGCCAAACCTGGCAGGTGTGTCAAATCCACACTACACCTCTTGGCAGGTGAGGTCAGGCAGAGCTGGTGCTGTCACCGCGGACCTGGCATGTCCCAGCGAGGTGGTTGGAGGAAAACATGGCCAGTAAGGGGTAGGGGAAATTCATTCAAATGACCACCCATGGCATCATGGCAGATACATGGTACCTATATAAAAACACCTACATGAAATATTCCATAAACCCAACACAAATGACTGTTTATATAACACAACATACTCCTTTATAAAACCTACACAAATTACTGTTTAAATAACACAACATATTGTTTCTATATAAACTACAGTACAGAAATTACTATTTACATAACACAACATATTCTTTCTATAAAATCTACAGAAATTACTGTTTATATCACACGACATACTGGTGTTGTAAAACCTACACACATTACTGTTTTTATCAAACTTACACATATAACAATTTGATGTTTCTTTACAACTTCTTTACAACAATTTGAAGTTCTTTACAACTGCTTTTAAACTGCACAATGCGAAGGACAAGCAGACGTTCCAAGGAGAATGGAAACCAGTGGGTACTGCAGACGGGCAGCTTGTGGACAGATCAATACTATATCCAGGAGTCACTTATTGCAGAATACCCAAAGACAATGCAGACCGATACCGCGGTGTGGAATGACACAACCCTCACAGTTCATCACATCACTGGTCAGTATTTAGTCTTGTGAATGAAGTTATGCATGACATAACCACATAACATGACAGGACATAAACTGACTTAAGAGCAATGACAGAATCTAACAAAATGCCCCAGTGGGTTTTAAGAAGCTGTCCTCAAGGAAAAGTGAACGTAAGAAACATCACCAATCCTATCCCGTAGGAATTAATCCTCTTCTTTTGTAATCCCCACATATAATACCTTCCAATTACCAGATCCATTCACATCTAATACCTCCATGCCACTACAGCACTCCACCACACTGAACCATTGTTCACCTGGAGGTAAACAGACTAAAGAGCAAGGGCATGTCCCCCCACAAATCAAATAAACAAAAACAAATAAAACAAGCCAACGCACATCTGAACGCTCCGTTTCCCATGCAGAGACGGCTTCCACGTGATCTGTCTGTTTAACTCTTACTCTGGACGTTATTTAATAGATCTTGGCATCAAAGTGGTATTATCAGTGAGCAAGCAGCTAAGGCAGTCTGTGCCAGAGGCAGCTAAAGGGCTTTGTCCGCCATGCCACAAGCAAAGCCGATTAAAAAACTAGTAAAGCCAAACAAGGAGCATCCGATTGAGACAAAAAACAAAGGGCGTGTGTGTATCTGTGTGTGTGTCTGTGCGTGTGTGTGTGTGGCAGACTGTGTAAAATGACAATTAAGCTTTAGTGTTTTGATAGACTCTGCTAAAAACAACCGTTCTCTCTATTACAGGCTAAATCTCTCTTTCTCACTAATCCCTGACATGAAAGTGGACAATGGACAAATAGTGTCATAACACCCTGTCAGGTTTGAATTATTCAATTATCTGTCTGACTGTTACCTACCATCTGGATTACATGACACCCTGTCAGGACTGAATTATTAAATTATCTGACTGACTGTTAGCTACCATCTGGATTACATGACACCCTGTCAGGTTTGAATTATTCAATTATCTGGCTGACGGTTACCTACCATCTGGATTACATGACACCCTGTCAGGCTTGAATTATTCAATTATCTGGCTGACTGTTACCTACCATCTGGATTACATGACACCCTGTCAGGACTGAATTATTAAATTATCTGACTGACTGTTACCTACCATCTAGATTACATGACACCCTGTCAGGTTTGAATTATTCAATTATCTGGCTGACTGTTACCTACCATCTGGATTACATAACAAATGTTTCAAATGTATGCCTACTTGGGGTTTTAAATTCTGTGGGTATCGATCCTATTATTTTTCTTTTAGTCCCGCCATTCCTACCCCTCTTCTTTTCTCCCTCTGTCCCAGTGCCACTCTATTCCTTAGCTAATCTATAATGACTGTAAAACTGAAAGCAGACCAGTAAGATGGCCCGATGCTTGTCTGCTGAGAGTACTTAACAACTCCGAGCAGAGAGTCGGCAGTCAATATTTTTATTTTCAGATACAACAGATCACCTTCCGCCAGCCTTGCAAGTGGCAGTTGCATATATTTCTTATTTGGTATCTCCCTTGTTCTGTTTATAGCAGCCAGTCAATCATGTTAGCTAGCCAGCAAACTATTCAGCTGAGCTACTCGAGCAAATGTTGTAAAAAGCCATTGTCAAATATTTTTATAACTAAACCAATATAGCGCATAAGCTTGAAGCTGACTGGGCAGAACCCGGGAAAGAAAGATCAAGAACAGGTTACCGAGATCCTTTGGGGAATTACTGGAGCGTTCTTTTTTGTTATTGCCTACACTGAATTGGGGATCCATTAATTTGAACCCCTTCTAAATGACAAAACACACTGTCAAGAGTAACATCCGTAATACAAGTTCCACTCTATTCTACTTTTAAGAAAACAGTAGACTATATTGAAATCAGATTTGTATTTGATAAGAAAATGGCCAGAATCTGGGCCCAATTCCTACTTGCTTCATGGGCTTCCACAGCCTGGCCACTGGGTTTCTCCCTCTGAGGACTGGAAATGACAACCTAGTTGTGCAACAAGGACTCACGGAATACATCACATTATGTATATATAAATATGTATATATATATATGTAAGATATGAATTTACTTTAAGATCAGGGTTTGGATCAAGTTTAATGTTAGGCATTACAGTGCTTAGGTTAGGGTTAAAATTTCTGTTTTGCATCTATACATATATCTTGCAACCAATGAATAAAGGTTATGTCATTTCTGTCTATTCACCTTCCACATCCACAATACCCTAGCAAACAGCAAGGGGGAAAGTTTTTCTGTATATCCCCTCACTGTATATGCACTAAACACTGGCCCTAGCAGTTAGCCTAAATCCATTTATTTACATATAGTATCCTATGTATCTGGCCTGATCATTGCCATTGTTATAACTTGATAACCACAGAATCATATCTTGTACTGCCAGTCCCAGATGATTGGGAAATGGGTAACTAGTCTCTCTTATTAGTTACGATGCGCTAGCTCAGATAACAGGCGGCTACTTTATGCATATAAATCCTGTTTGTATTGAAAGCTATAGAGTAGGTGGAAAGAGGCAGCTCACACATGCAAAAACAAATCTATTGGGATTTATCCATAACAACTCTAGCTGAAGTGATCAAAGAGCTGGCTTGGAGGACATTTTTATTGTTGTATTATTCTTCGTACCAACAGTAGATAGCTACCAACCTGTAACGTGTTACTGACTCATTTAGCAAGCTGCAATGAAAAGTTATCTTAAATTCTTGTAGGCTGTCCCATAGTAATAAGAACGAGTACAATATGCGGCCCCATTCAAATCAATAAAGGCATAATGAGCAGACTGACAGCCATTGAAAAAGTACCCATAGGAGCACTACAGGAAGTAAAACCAGGAAGTACATGCCTTCGATGTAGCCAGTAATCTGTGCAGTGATTGGTTTAATCAACTTAAACAACATTAAAACAAAACAAGTTCACAAGCCAATCACTCAGCATGAACCATCTATACACATACTTTGACTAAACATTGTAAATGACCATGATTGATACAATGATAGAGATACAGCTATTTCATCACAATACCATTCAACCATTGCAGGTATAGCATGAGCGCACCAGTCAAATCGCCATGGATAGAGCATTTAAGCCCCGCCTCCTCAGTCTATTCCCATTGGGTTTTCTCCACAATCATGTTCTCTGAATTGCTCATTTCTACCGATTGGGGCAAACAAGTCCTGTTCAGTCAATAAGAAACACTGGTGTTCACTCATCAAATCACACCGCACCATCAGAAAGCACTTGAATGGAGAATAAATGTCTGAAAGGCAATTGGACCCCACGGATTCTGACCTGAAACTGTCGATGCACAAGTTTCCGTGACCCCTCCAAGCAACACTGACACACACAAACTAAACATTTCCTTTCAACTGATGGACAAGAGGGATAGAGAGCGAGAGAGTGAGAAAGAAAGAGAAAACAGAAGCGGAAGGGATAAAAAGAGACTCTCAAGAATCAAGTGATTCTTCTAATGCCTGAAAGCCATAGCAGAACATGTCTCATTTATCAAGCCCCATCCCCTGTTCATCTCCTCACCCCGGCTCTCCCATCATGACCAAACTAATGACCCAAGTCATCACTTTCTCCCCAAACAGCACCCTCACCATATAACCTGAGCCAGTCCCCATTCACGCCCTCCTCCTCCCCCTTGGCCCGAACCCTCCGATATTTGCAGATCTGTAAGGTGTAAGCAGTAGGGTGGAAGCTCTACCACTCTACTGCTTATACCCATCCATACCTTACAGAGCTGCAACATCAAATAGTTATGGCCAAGGGGTTGGTGTAGGGAGCGCATTGCGTTACTCCGTACCCTTTAACCTCCATCTCCCCTTTTCTCCTCACATTTCTTATTTCCCCTCCCACCCCTCGGGCCCTAACTCCTTGTCCTCCCTTGTGCCTTCTCCCCCCCCCTGTCCTCACCGTCTCCCACCAGCTGCAGCAGGGCCAGGTCGAGTGGGCGTTTCCAGCGGGAGTTCTTGTGCAGGGCGATACCGTAGCCTGTGGTGGCAAATACCTTCCCAGAGCCTATGGTCATCACCTTTGACAAGCAAACATCAATCAATCAATCAACCATACACACTGGCTCGCTTGCTCGCTCGCTCACTCAACCAATCAACCAGGCAATTAAGCAATACATCACATTTTGTATTGCTACTTTCACAAATTCAATTGTTCACAAAGTGACAGCAATCCGCTATCTAGCTGACAATATGAGACAATAAATGAGTAAATAAAGACGTGAATAGAATAAATAAAGTAAAAGGTGTCTGATCATCACCTTACAGCCCTCGTCTTTCCTGGCCATGTAGTTCAACACGGCTGCATCGTAGATAAAGGCATCCAACTTCCTGTAGAGAAAGTTGCAAAGTTAAATAATTAACCTGAATGAAGGATGGACTAGAGAAAGAGGAACCAAGAGTTGAGAGTGTAGAGAGGAAGACAGGAACAAGTAAAGAGAGAGTGGATGGAAGGTGGAGAGGATTTATATAGCAATGTCAGGAAAGAGACAGGAGGAAAAAGGGAAAGGGAGAGAAGATTTACACACTTCAGGGGTAAAATACACATGGGGAAGAGAGAGAGAGAGAGAGTGATGAGGATTATAAAGTTTAAGCACATTCACACCGAGAAAACACTCCGGGGAGGGAACAACCAGAGAGTGAGAGAGAGGTATATATGAAAGAAAGGAAAGGAGAAATTACAGAGAGAAACAGAGGCTGAGGTGGAGCGAGAGAATGAAAGAAAGAGGGCAGAGAGAAGAAGACAGAGTCTCTCAGTCCGAGTCCATTAACAGTGTACTATAAAGGGGGGAGATGATGACAGGGGCTGACAGTAAAACCGTGGGGATAATCCAACACGCCAGACATATGATACAGATTTAACCAGAGACCGAGAGGAAAGGAATGCCGAGGGGCGGTAGAGGATAAGTGTTTAGCAGCGACGGTACAGACTAACGCAGAGGACAGACTGAGGAAGATAGGTAGAAATGGGGGGGGGGGGGGGGGGGGGGGGGGGGATAAAGAGAGACCAGACAGGAGACCTTCTGAGAATGACTGAGGTTTAGTGGAATGGGTGAGACATTGTTCGCATCCCAGAGG
>JACXGJ010008892.1:0-25755 GCA_016801105.1 Esox niger
GTGTGTGTACACATATATACACACGTGTGTGTGTGTGTGTGTACACATATATACACACGTGTGTGTGTGTGTGTACACATATATACACACGTGTGTGTGTGTGTGTATCTACGTATGTATATGTATATGTGTGTATGCATACATACGTATATGTGATATGTGTATATGTATGTATGTATGTATGTATGTGTATATGTATGTATACTTATACGTATACGTGTGTGTGTGTGTGTTGTACATGACACTTCCTTTCTGTGGCTCTCTGTCCATGTCATCATTCCCGCACGGTTGGTTGAATAGGAACGGAAGGTGGCACGATTTTGGTTCCCGTCATCAAGTCCCCGCTGAACCTCCGGTCTTTTTCCACAGCTCCTTTATGGCAGACTTTGCTTAAAACGCCTGGTACAACAAAAACAAATTCTAGATGAAGAAACACACATTTGACAAAGCTTTTCTCCTGTGATATGGATTCTGCATATTTGTATTTCAGACTGTGTAGCTAAAAACATGTAAATTCCTCCTTTTCCCCTTTTTGGCTCAATGAACATCATTTATTCAGTATGAAATCTTTATACTATATGTTCCACGTGGTAAGAATAAATGTACATTAAATCTTCGTAAGATGTTTGATGGTTTTGTTCCTTTGGACTGATGGTCTTTTTCTCAGATGTACAATTTGTATTTTTAAACAAAATTGTTTTCACAATCAACAGATATGAGGTAAGAAACTTTAGTTCCTGGCTATTTCTATGCAGGAGGACTCTTTGATTTCAATCCCATAAAGTAACACATCTATCATCTGGCCCTCAAATAGGCAACATTTTCTATTTTTTGTATGGCTCGGTTAAAAGTGGAATCTCATTAACCAAGAAATGTATTTATCTTTAGTTCACTAGTTCCTACAATAGACAATTACATTTAAGTTAGACAATTTATTGTATGGCATTATGCTTAAGTGAACTTAATTCATAACGTTGAATTTACTCTTAAAGCCGGATGGTGAAACGTATGCTGATTTCTTTTTCGAACTTGTATTTTGAAATGTTCCTGACTTTTTAACCGGAAGTAAACGAGTTCGGGACAAACCGGTTGCAACAGAAGAATGTAAAACGTTCCGACCGGTCTCCACGCTAGAAGGTGAAGTATTACATATGTATCTTTTGGGAGGCATTTTGCTTAAAATAGAACGCAGAGGAACTAAACAATTAATTAAATATTCGTCATAGTTGCTGCCGTCGAATTGTTTTCTGAGGATTTGTGAAGTGTGTTAACTGTTTTGCCTTGATTCCAAGCTAGCCCGCGCTAGCTATTGTCATGGATAAGGCTGTTCGTTCTAGTGACAGATGGATGTAAAGACAGTTCTGCAATTTGCAGCCACTACAAGAGTCTTTTCACTGTTAATACAGGTCAGTGTGTATTCTCATTGCATGGTTAATTGCAATATGACTTCCACAGTGGACTAGGATGTTAACTAATTAATTTATAGCAGATCCATTGGTGACTGTGATCCCTCCCTTTCAGGCTCTGCTAAATGCTGCAATCCCAGATCACGTAGCTGATGCATTCAGTCCTCCAAGTGCAGAGGAGCCTCGCTATCTGGATCCTGCGGTGCAATGGCTTTTTAGGGGCCTTTCCCACTGGGACGCAGAGCATTTCCTCTTTATTGCCGAAAGAGGTTATCTGTATGAGCACAACTACGCCTTCTTCCCCATGTTCCCTATCATACTACGAGGGCTTGCAGAGACTATTCTATGGCCCATTAGTGCCTGGCTTACACTGCGTGGGCGGCTGCTACTGGCTGTTGCCTTTGGTAACAGCGCCCTCTTTCTGCTAAGTGTGGTAGCGCTATATGGCCTTGGCCGTGTGGTACTGCAGGACCGGCGACTTGCTCTGGTCTCCAGTTTGCTCTACTGTCTCACCCCTGCCAATGTCTTCATGATGGCTGGTTACTCAGAGAGCCTCTTTGCTGCACTGACTTTTGGTGGCCTCTTTCTACTGGAGAGAGGATACACTCTCAGAGCCTGCCTGGCTCTCGGAATCGCTACTGCTGCACGAGCCAACGGACTTGTGAATGCAGGGTTCTTGCTGTATCTGCCCCTGCAGCAGGCCCTGTGCCAGGTCTGGAAACTGCAAAAGGGCAATAACCGGCACCACAAATACCTCCACTACACTTGTATCATCGCTCGTTTCCTGTTCACAGCTGCACTGGGCACAGCTGTTATTGCTCTCCCCTTCTTAGTCTTCCAGTACTATGGTTACAGGGCATTCTGTACGCCCTCCCTCTCCTTGGAGCAGGTCTCCCCGGCCCTCATCCTGCTGGCTGAGAGTAAAGGTTACAGGGTTCCTGACGTAAACGCTCCCCCGCCACTCTGGTGCCTGCGCCCCTTTCCCCTAATCTATTCTCATATCCAGGATGTCTACTGGGATGTGGGCTTCCTGCGCTACTTCCAGCTGAAGCAGATACCCAACTTTCTGCTGGCACTACCCATGGCAACTCTGGGCTTGATGGCAACTCACATGTATTATAAAGCTAACCCAGCCAGGTGTCTGAGAATGGGGCTGTGGGATGGAGGGGTGAATAAGCAACCAGACAAACCCACACCTGGATTTCACAGCTCCAGAGTTTTTGTGTATGTGGTGCATGCTACAATTCTCCTGGGATTTGGAACATTTTGCATGCATGTGCAGGTAAGCAACTTATGTAGCTAGTGGATCATGTTGATGTGCATGGATTTTATTACAGGTCTGTTGAGTGGTGGACCAAATTTGCTGTGTTTGAATACATTAGATGCAATCCGATCAGTTGCTGTTCTCTTCTGCTGATTTCTCCAGGTTTTGACCCGTTTTCTGGCTTCATCATCCCCTATACCTTTCTGGATTAGTGCCAACCTTCTCTTACTCTACGAGCCTCTCCTTCAGCGAAGATCACTGCCCGCCTCCAATGAGGGGCAACAGCGGGGGACCCCCAAAATTGTCTTCTTGTACCTACCCCAAAACCCCATTGTTCATCTACTGTCCCGCTGGAAGATGTGTTCTATCCCCACACGTTGGATTCTAGGGTACTTCATATCCTATTGGCTGGTGGGCTTGGCACTGCACTGCAATTTCTTACCATGGACTTGAACATCACTTCCTACAAAAGAACTGTGCAGACTAAATATCTGAGAGCAATAATAGCAGCTCTGAAGCTTGTCAAAACATGTCTTTATTTATGCAGGGATAGGACATCACTGGCTACTCATCTGTGTTAGGAAATAAAGTAAAGCATTTTTATCTGTGCAAATATAATACTATTATATTCTATCCAAATACAGCTTTAACGCACTGGGTTCTATTAACTTGATACCTTTCATTATATGAAATTATCTCAATGCGCCGTTCCTTTCATAATTTGAATGCATGATGTTTTCCAATGTATTTCACTGTGTTTTGTTTCATATTAAAATGATGTGCATCACAGAAATACTACGTTTTATTCAGTTTATGTAATGCTTGAAGCATAGGAACAATGAATCTTTGCCATTTATCAACTAGACGTTATGATCAAATGTTTACAAAACTAGCTATGTAGATGGCTTTACAGACCATGCGTGAACAACTTCACCATATTCTGATGTCCTTTAGCATTTCAAGCAAGCTAAAAACTGAATGGCGAGGAGTGCACACATCAAGTTATGAAGAGTAAGCCAATAGTTAGCAAATAGTTTCAGGAAGTGTAATAACATCACGAACACAAGCTACTTAAGTGTAGTAGTTACTCTGTCTAAGCTAGCTTCCGTTAACCAGTTAATTTCATAGAATAAAATTACCGTATTTACATTAAAGCAACCACGTCTAATAAAACCTAGACTATATATTTCCTATCAGTTAGAAATTGACATACGGCACAAAAATATCGAGATCTCTTAATATTATCTCTGGGGTTATAAAAATATTGTGTAATTCGTTTAATGTAAAACATTTAAAAGTAAATATTATTCTATTTCAAACTAAAATGTCAATGGATTTAAAATTGTATTTTACTAAACATGATTTGTTTATTATTGATACTGTGTCTGAGAAGAATTTGGAAACAATGAAAACTTCAAGTTCCGCCATTCCAAGCAATCCATCCAAACCCTAGAACTTCTGTCTTATACACATCACATCTTTGTGCAAAGGTAAGAAACATGGCAAATATATTTGTCATGTTATCACAATTCGGTACATCACATTGTTTTTGAGACTCAACACAAATGTCCATATGACTGAATGAGATGACACTGTTTAAGTTGGAATAGCAGGAAGGAGACTTTGATCTGTCTAATACCAATGGCTACAGGCTGACTTAATCATTTAACTTCCTACCTAACCCAAGCCTGAGGACCTACTTGAACTGCAAAGACATTCAGTCATCTAATCACTGATGGCTATCGCCCAAAATAACCAAGTCTTCTCTGCACCAAACACTGTATATCAGTTACAAATTTCTTCACAAGCTGATAGTACTTTTACATTTCAGGTGATATACTCTGCAATGGAACTTAACAAATACAGAAACTACCTTGCAGTGATTCAGATGGATTGGGATTACAAGTCTAAAAGAGAGCAGGTAAAATATTTTCAGTGTTCGCCTTTCCAAACATCAAGAAAAATATCTATGACAACAGTGTTGTTTTTACCCCAACCTCTTGTCTAAAGAAGGTGGTGGTGCGAATGCTTCTGGTCATGCAGGAACAGGGCAAGATCTCCCGTGAGGTCACTATTTCTGATGTTGTGAAATTAATGCTCTACAAAGGGAGAAACATTCAGACAACATTCAGTGAGAAAGAACAGGTGAGTCGATGGGACCAGTGCATGTCTTGTGTTGTACTGTGTTGTGAAAGGAGAGGTTTAAGGGATGGTAAAAAAAACAAAAAAAATCTGACAAACAATGAAGCGTGATAAAAGGATGATTGCTGTCACACTTGTTGTCAATGTGAGATGCATTTATGCACAGGTCTAAGAGGTTACATGGAAAAGGATGTGGCCCTGTGACAAAGCTTCCAACGATTACAACTCAGATTGTAAGACAAAATTCCTAACCTATAAAGCAACTCTGAAATGGTGAGCCAGTTAAATATGGAGATATAATTGCTTCTAAATAATGTGCATATTACTATTTACAAACATTAGAATATATAAACAGAAAATTCAATTTACAAATGAATGTAACATCCACCGACAAGTGTCTCATGATCTGCAAATACAAAACATGATCCACAAACATATTTCACTAGCCATGAATAAACTTCTTTCTACCTCAAAGTAAGGATTTGAAAATATGATTTGTGATTATCCCTTAACTTTGAACAGTAAATTCACTATTTGCAGATCACATTAGATTTGTGTATTGGTTCCTATCTGTTTTTAAAATTTTGACTCAGGTTTTGCTATGTTTTATTCTACATTAAAAAAAAAAAAATCTACAATTGTGGCAATTCTACAAACAAAAACATCAACATCTGTAAACGGGAAACAGTGTCCAAAAAGGCAATTCATAATCTTCAAGCAAACACATTTACAATTCACAATTACTTTCCTATCTGTAAATATAAAACACGATCCTTAATCGGAATTCACAATATGCAAACTATTGTCATCAAGTGAATACATTACATTCCACAAACGCAAATGTCACTCACAAACACCTCTTCTGATTGTTACTGTTAGGGATGGAGCCGCGAGTGGACCCAAGCGCACAACACCAGATACGGTCGGGTAAATTCAAATGGTATTTTAATGGTGACAGGAGTGGAAGGACTGAGGTAGGGCCAGAGGGGGGAGGGCTGGGCAGACAGGCAGGGCGAGGCAGACAGGGCAGCGGGTAGGCAGAGCATGTGTTGGAGTACCAGGTAAGGTGGCTCTTGGACCAGAGGGAGAAAAAAAAAAGGTTAGCAGGGATTTACAATTGAAATATGACTACTCACGTCAGGTTTGTAGTGGCCGTGAACTTTACTACCAAGCAGTGCATAACAGCGATCTAGCACGGGCGGACAGAAACCAGGGTACTTGAAGGCAGGCTGATCAGGGAATTAATTACAGGTGTGGAAACTTGAGGGGTAGTGGAGAAAAGCAGGGCTGGATTGCAGGAGTCCGGCGCCTAAACATACATGGACAGACTGGGGAGAGGATGAGCCTGGCCCGGACTATGAGGAGGCGGATGTGGAGGGCGTGATAGTTATGTATGTAGAGTACCTGTGTGGTTACGTTTTCCATCTTCCACAATTTGGCGACCCGGATGCGACTTCAATATTTTCACAACGATGGTGTTTGCTTTTTGACCCTAACCCTAACCCAGCAGTCTGAACTGGGCACATCATAAATAGGTAAGTGAACCTTACGTGACAAAATTAGCAATAGTTCATATCAGTCTGGTTTGAGAGTTGAATTGTTTGCACCGGAGCTGGGAGTGACGATGTCTGATTTATTACATGTAAAATAACAGTTGATTATTGATGGTATATGTAGGGTGAGAAGCTCAGTCATACGTGAGGAACTGAGTAGAGCCGCTGCTCCTTTCCATCGAAAGGAGCCAGTTGAGGTGGTTCAGGAATCTGGCAAAGGATGCCCCCAGGACGTCTCCCTAGGCATGTCCAGCTGGTAGGAGACTTTGGGGTGGGCCAAGGACTAGGTGGAGAGATTATATTTCGACACTGGCCTGGGAACACCTCGGTATCCCCCAGTCAGAGCTGGCAAATGTAGCTCGGGTAAGGGAAGTTTGGGGTCCCCTGCTGGAGATGCTGCCCCTGCGACCCAACAATGGATAAGCGGATGAAGATGAAGAAGATATTGATGGTATATGTAGTATTTGTTGTTTCATTGCCATAATGTTGTACTGTACTAAATTAAAATATATAGAAAATCCTTTGTTAAGAAGTTAAAAAACAAATAAAGAGTTTAATTGGGCTGTAACTGAATATTTGAGAACAAAGAATGATCATTAAGAGACTCCTAAACATATAGTATAGCCAATTTGAGGTTTCCAATATTCTGTTGTATGTGAGGGAATAGCTCATTCGAGTCTCCCAATAACTTTTACGTGAGGGAGCTGACTGGTTATAAAGTAATGCATGTTATAAGATAGGTGTGTGTTTCTCAATACTCACGAGAAATACTTATTTGGAAATATTGGTAGTGTCAGGGCGCACGCTACACATCGACGCATTCTTCAGTTATTTGTGGAATATATTGATGGTTGTCAAAATACCAGAACTATTCAGAACTATTCAAACTAAATTAACACATACATATAAATATGTACCGGTCGTTTTATGAGTTGAGAAATCCCGGATCCCCCCTGGGATTTGGGATTATTCCCACCAAGTACGGTGGCCTGTAAGGGGGAGTTTCATTTATGTGCTCCGAAGGGAAATTAATGTTGATGAAAATGTATGTTTCTTTTGGGTATTTGAGGCAATAAACGTATTTGACTATTATCACCTGAATGTGAAACAAAGATATAATTGAAGATTTAACTCAGAAGGAATCGGATATGGTGTTAAAAGTGGTGCACTTTTAATACAGGGGTATGGGGTTACTTTCCAATTCCAATAGAACTCAGTGCACAAGAAATTCTACCCATAATTTCAGGTTATACCCTTAAAAGCATCAGGTTTTAGTGGATTGATCCTGGTAAGAAGTGTGGGGTTCCTTAATTGTAACACAGGAATAGTTTTTTTTGCTGAAATCTTATATTACAGCCAAGAATAGGACCATTTTCAAATTATCTAAACAAACGCAGTCAACTTGTCCTCACACAGTGACACTTTCAAAATGTTAATTAATATTTCTAGATGTATTAATTCTATTTTCTTAAATACATTAATTGGCCAAATTGTTTTCCATGGCCAACCAAACCCAGACCTATGAGACTGACTTGGGCTCAGTAGGAGTGGCACGACAGCCAGGACACTGACGGTTCCTGCTTCACCAAAACCAAGGAGAGGTGGGGGACAGACTGTCATGTACAACAGACAGTCCAAGGCTGGACCATTATTGGCAGCCATCACAGCCTGAGGGGCTGAGCTCTATGAAGGAGAGGTAACCATCTGGACTGACTCATAGGAAAAGGGACACTTGACTTTGGGACTTTGGGGCCACAGGGAGGTACAGTAAAGACAGCAGTGGACACACGCATTAAACGTGGGACCCTACAATGGCTGACAACATCAGAATGTTTGTTTATCCCAGAATCTTCTGCCCAAATGTGTAAAACAGCTTTGTGGGACCAGGAAAAGAAGGAAGCAGTTATAGGCAACGATTGACCAGAGGAAGTAATGATAACCCATTTGCCCGTAAGATAGTCAGAATTATATTCTCTGTAATTAACCCATCCACATTAACCATTGGGCCTGAGTTCTATTGTACTTTCTCTACCCCTGATGGAGCTCAAAAAGCAAGAGAATTGGGTGATATGCCCAGGCCATTAGGTGGTAGTCGTAAACTGTAACAGACCCAAGGTAACCAACACACACCATGATTCACCCAAAGCAGTTGGTCACAATTCTCCACCAGCCTCGCTTTCTGTCCAGGACCATGTCGTTAAAGGCAGGACCAGTAACCTATATAGCCAACTTGTTCTCGCTCATGCAAGAGCCATGAAGAAGGGAAATTTGTAATATGTGGGCTTAATATCACACAGATCCACCGAGGGTGGGCCCCTTATGTCTGCTCCAATCTCTGACTGTGACACATGTGCCTTATTGTTTCCAAATAGTACCCAGCCGGACAGTAAAAGTGGACCAAGTCCATTGTTGAAAGATAACATCGGATGTGAGGAGACATCCACCCTGTGCTACTGTTGCAAAAGACTGACAGTTCCAGTAACTGTGACTGTCCCGAAACCTCTGATATGGTGTATACACCGAGAAGGTGCAGGGTCAGTGCTCTTGGGACACTCTCTGTCACACAGTCATAGGTATGGTAGTAAATGTTCCCATTTACCAGATCAAATTCATCCTTAAGATGGAACAGCCACTTTACTTGCTTTACTATCTGTACGCTTGCTTGCTCTGCAGAACAGAGCAGCCTTAGACTATTTGTTGGCCTCCCAGGGAGGAACCTGTGCTCTGATAGGACTGGAATGCTGTTCATTTATACCTGCTTACAACTCCAGTGTTTCTGAACGAGTTAATGAAATGATTCAAGTTTCTCACCAGGCCCGAAATGATAACATCTAAGGACGACTTTCCTGGATGGCTGGGCTATGGGGTCAGTATTGTTGGGTAGTCTTTAAATGGATTGGTATAATCATTATAGTCATAGTGGCCATCGGCCTGTTAGCACACCTCCTACGTGTCAGTTGTCAAGGAGCCCTGAATACATTGTGTTACAAGAATAATCAGTTTGGCGTAGAGCTAAAAGACATGCCCTAGTTTAAGACATCCCAAAGTTTAAAAATTGACCTACTGATACTAATTTACTGATGCTCACATATACTGACTGCCTCACAAGTCCATGCTTAGGTAAATGACACACATAGTTAACCCAGAGTTGTCATGATGTTATACATCAAACCCAGAGGGGGCCTTTGCCCAGTATGGCAGAACCCGCAGGGTGACTACGATGATCGATCGATGGACCCCAGAGGAAGAAGATTCACACTTAGTTTAATTTGAACAATGATCTTTATAACCATAACAATGGACTTGATTGTCATGGTTTCATTCTGCTTTTACTTATTTAAAAGTAACTGTAACCTCCTTAAGACCAGGTAGTTTTAACAAAAATAATATATTTTAATACTGGAATAAATTGTCCCTGATGGGAGGAATTGTTAATAATAATTTTATTACCATATCCTTATTTATCCATTATTTAGCAAATTAACTGTAATTAATTGACTGTTTTAGACTAGGCCTGGATTTGCTTTAGACTTCACGTTTGCCACGTATAGAAGACCTAGGTTAAAATGCCCTGTTCTTAGAATTGATTTTGGCAACTGAAGGCACCATGCCTCAAACCTTGTCTTATCTATGGCCCTTTACATGTTTCTCCAAGGTGAATTTGCCTGTGTCTCCTCTGTTTCTTCCATTTGGGCAGGACAGAGACCAGGGGTAGCTCAGATCAGGAGGTCTGTAAACTATGACCTATAACTATGGTTGCCATGAAAATGTAGAGTTCTATCTTGTTTTACGATTAGTATGAAGACTTGTTTTTGTATGTATCTTATAGCATATGAGATAATATATTTGGAGCTGACAGGAAGGGGTATATAAAAGGGAAAGCAATAATGTAAGATACAAACAGTCTGTCATGACATTACTCTGTTGGTCTCTGTACTCATCATTTGACATGTTGTGATGATTGTTCCTATGGATCCACGTAATTAAACTTGAAATAATCAACCGTTATACAAACGACTGAGACGTTTTTATCTTAATAAATCGCGAACTTTTTCCATCTTTCACAGTTAAGTACAACCTAATGACATTTACAGTACACAGGCTTTATAGTAGGCTATATACAACATATTCCAAAGTAAAGGCATACAGAGGTACTGTTAGGTATGGAAATAATTGGACACTGACACAAGTTTTGTTATTTTGGCTATTTACCAAAATATTTTCTTGTTACAGTATACATCTACTGTATAATGAATCTGGGCTTAAAGTGCAGGGAGTTGCAAGGAAAAAGCTATATCTCAGACTGGCCAATAAAATGAAAAGATTTGTATGAGTAAAAGAACACAGACAATGAAGATTGGAAAAAAGGGTTATGGACAGACCAATCTAAGTTATAGGTCTTTGGATCAGAAAGAAGAACATTCGTGAGATGCAGACCAAATGAAGGTCATGCCTGATGAGTGCATGATGTCCTCTATCAAGCATGGTGGAGGCAATGTGAAGGAGTGGGGTGTTTCTGTGTTAGTCGAATAAATGATTTGAAGGAGGAAGTTCACACTCCATTTTCACTCCATGGAGCCAATTTTCTCTTACAACAGGACAATGGCCCAAAGCCCAGCTTCAAACTAAGAACTATTCAGGGAAGAAGTCGTCACCTGCTATTCTGTATGTCACGACCGCGCCTCCGCGATCTCATGGAGGCAGGTCCTTACGTTCCTAGCCACTCACACACCCGCTCAGCTTCCAACTACGCACCTGTTCCCAATCCACGATTACGCACCTGTCCCCAATTACCGCATTACCAACAGTATTTATTCAGCCCTCTGTCATTCCTTCTCTGTCAGATCATGGTTCTTGCTTGCAAGCCTTTTCTCGCGATTCACTCACCTACTTACAGACTCCCCATGTATCGACCTCCTGCCTGTCCCCGACGATTCTGCCTGCTCCCTGCCTGTACGTTAGCTGCCCGACAGTGTTCCGACCTCTCGCCCGTCTCCGACTACTCTGCCTGTTCCCTACCTGTACCACTGTCGCCCGCTCGTGAATCGACCTTCCGCCTGTCCCCGACTACTCTGCTTGCCGCTCTCTGCGCTTGGGTCCCAACCTGCAGCCCTGACACTGTAATGGAGAGACCAGCACACTCACCAGATCAAAACCCTATTGAACTGTTGTGGGAGCAGTTTGTCAGCACCATACGTGAGTGCCATCAAATCAGTTCAACTTCAGTAAGCATGGGGTGAACTCTCTTCAGATTACCTGAACAAATTGACAACTAGAAAGCAAAGTTTGAAAGACCCAATTATTATTTATATTTAAAAAAAAATCTAACCTTGTCAATTACTATATTATTCATTCTGCTATATTTACAGACTAATTTCATGGAAAACAAGGATATTTCTAAGCGACACCAATGTTTTGGCTATTAATATTTCCTGGTTGAAACAAGTAGAATGAAAAAAGCAGAATGACAAATGGATATACTACAGAATAAACTTTGTCTCTGAATTTTTGGGGTGGCAAAGGCAGGGCCATTTATGAAAACACATGTAGTATGTACTGAAATACTTTACGTATCTAACTTGGGCTTGGATAAATGGCCGACAGATTCACCTTTGTTAGCGGAAGACTTGGCCGGGAGTGGTTACCTCTCTGGGTGCGTGTGTTTGTGCACTACTCATTTGGTGCCAAATTGGAGCATATTAGTCTACTGTCATGTCAGTGAAAATAATTGTCATTCATCTTTTTACTTTAAATGTTACTGTGACAGAAATGAAAGGTAATAGGTAGCATACTACCACAATATCTTCAGAAGTAGCCAGGAAATGAATTGCCAATGACGACAGAAAAATAATGTACACATTATTTTCCTAACCTTACCTTAGACTTCTTGATAATACAGAGCATCAGCATATTTAGTGTGATGACAAAAGTTTTAGCTCATTTGAACCATTATACAGCGTGGTTTTATCAACCACATGCAATCATAATGTACATCATGGGTAGGATTTGCATGAAATTTATATAAAAAACGACATTTCTAAAATATATATTATTAATTGTCACGATGGGTGTGTAGTGGTGGAGAGGACGGACCAGGCACAGGCAATTGTACCAGTCGATGCTGTGTTTATATTAAACACATTCAAAGAAACAGAACATAAAACACAAAGCACTTGATAATCATTGGTATAAAGCAAAACGGCAGACGGGAACAAAACTCATCATACACATCCGGACGCACCGTAACATGGAACAATGACTAGCAACTGAGGGGAGCAGAGGAGAAACATGTAAACACATACTAATGGATTGATTGGGACCTGGTGTGAACAATGATTGAAGACAAGACAAAGGAAGAGGACCGGGATGAGTTCATGACTGTTGGAGACCTAAGAAAAGCCGGAGATGACGGCGCAGTCCGTCAGCTCACCGTCACTTTAATAAATATGACATGAAACCACAGCATATCAAACAATTTTCTGGCGTTAGTTTGAGTTCTTTATATGTTATCAATTAAGCTAACATGGGCAAAACAAAACTAGACAACCAAAAATATTATTCAGGCTTTTCATTTCACATGACATAATAAGGGGTACGAACAAAATGGACACAGACAGAAATAACTTGAATACTATATTTAACGTTTTGTCTACATTCGGAGCACAAACAGCATACAAAGGGGTTATAGAAAATCTATACAATAGTATAGAACAGACATATGAAACTTATCACAGTATCAACAGGTGGTGTGGAAAAAAGGTAGATCTGTGGTTTCAGACCGTATACCTTTGTACACCTATACTTTGCAGTGTCTAAAACAGCCCTTAACTCTGGTATATGTTGTATATAGTCTACTACACTATAAACCCTGCATATTGTAAATGTCAATAGGTTGTATTTTAAAAAACGTAACCACACGGGTACACTACAGTCAGTATGGTATATATATTAATCAAAATTAGCTAGGTCATGTAGTGGTCCAAAAGAAGCTGGCAAGTATATTTATTTAAGATGGATACATGCACATTGCATATGCCTGGATATTGTTGTATTTGCTTGAAGAAAAAAACATGTTAAGGGCAACTAGCGGTCCCCACCCACTCTTTTTGCGGCCCTCTGATACATTTTTGAATACTTATTTTCCACCATAATTTACCAATAAATTAATTAAAGATCCTACAATGTCCTACAATTTTTCTCATTTTGTCTCTCATAGTTGAAGTGTGCCTATGATGAAAATTACAGGCCTCTCTCATATTTTTAAGTGGGAGAACTTGCACATCTGGTGGCTGACTAAATACTTTTTTGCTCCACTGTACGTGAACATCAGACCTAGTTTACCTTTAAAGTATTCGTTAATAAGTTTATCTGCGGCCCCCACCCCGATCCAGGTTGCCCATCCCTACTGTAGATACAAGAATGGTGAGGCGTCAGGACATCATTTCATGCAGACTGAACTTCGGTTGAAGTTGTTGTGCAACATCGAGCTGAACCAGGAGCAATAGTCTTAATCATCTAGGCAAAGATTGAAACAATGAAATGACTATGCGAGAGCTACAAGTGAAACTACTACAACATAAGATTGCTGGCTGGATAGCTGGCTAGCTAACAAACTAGTTTGACAAGGAAGAATCTGGCAGAATGTCGCTACTCTATCTAGTAAAACTATACTCGGTTATCTAGCTAGTAGCATAGCGATACAACGCAAGATTTTAGTCAGACACTTTTTTAAACAGCTTACCAGTTTCTGCATAGTTGCTTTTTTCACCAGGACCTCAGGAAATATCACACTTCGTAAGACAAAAGGCAAGTGCCTGATTGGCTAGAGGACAGGCCAAGATAGTGTAAGAAAGCTGAGTGGAAATAGGCATGAGAAACGTAACACAACACAGATATGCTGACTATCTCTGAACAAAGGACCATAGATAGGACGTGTTGCCTGTTAATGATGGGCCCCACACATCATTTCCATACCCTCTGTTAGGAGTTGCCCATGTGACTGTCATAGGCTTGATGGATAGGCCCATTGACCATAGGTTGGAACATACCATACAAGGGTCTTTTGTAGGATAAACCTTTCTAATTGGAGGGTATTTGACTGTGTAATGACTGGTTATGACCACTGACCGCCTCCCATTTGCCTTGGCATAAAAGACTGTTAGCTTTTTATTCATTGGAGAGGAAAAGGAAAAACTATGGAAGGTTAACATCATTGCCTCATGCTGAATAGAAATGTCTCTCCCCTGATTCTGGTTGCATTAATTTTGTTCATGGATAAAAAAAATGACAGAATTCTACAAAGCTAGCGAAGAGATATCTCTATTAGCCTCATTGGTTTGCAAATACAAATAATTTTAGCAAATATAATGTGGAATGTTTGCGTCAAAATTCAGCTAACAAACAGGAACCAATCCAAAAAGAGTTTGCTGTCCACAAATACAATACATTTCACAATTCAATGGCACTTCACTTGATGAAAATTGTTTGCATATTGTGAATTCCGATTGTGGATCGTATTTCATATTTACAGATCATAAAGTATTTGTTTGTGAATTTTAAACGTGTTTGTTTGGATTACTTTTGTGGTCCACATTTCCTATTTGGAGATGTTATCCGAAATCACAATGTCAATTTTCACTGCTATGCTGATGACACACAGCTATATGTTTTGATGAAGCATGGAGAAACCCCAAAGTGAGCTACTCTGGAAGCATGTGTTTCAGATATTACGAAGTGGATGACAGAGAACTTCTTGCTTTTAAACTCAAGAAAAACAGAAATGCTCATTTTAGGACCCAAGAAACAAAGACTTTTACTGGCAGATCTCACTGTGAACCTCGATGGCTGCATGGTCGTATCCCATAAAACTGTAAGAAATCTCGGCGTTACCCTTGACCCTGACCTCTCCTTTGATGAACATATAAAATATATCTAAAGAGTTGTTTTTTTTCATCTTCGAAACATTGCAAAAATCTGAAACTTTCTATCAAAAACTGATGTGGAAAAGGTAATCCATGCTTTTGTTACATCAAGACTAGATTACTGCAATGCTCTTTTTTCCGGTTATCCTGATAAATCAATAAATAAACTTCAATTAGTGCTTCACACTGCTGCTAGAATCCTAACTAGAACAAAAAAATCTGAACACATTACTCCAGTACTAGCCTCGTTACACTGGCTGCCTGTTAGGGTTAGGGCTGATTTTAAGGTTTTATTGTTAACCTATAAATCAATTCATGGACTTGCTCCTACTTATCTCGCTGAAATGATCCAGCCATACACACCTGCACGTAACCTTAGATCACAAGATGCAGGCCTTTTAATTGTACCTAAAATCTAAAAAAAAAACGCCGGAGGCAGGGCTTTCTCTCATAGAGCTCCACTACTTTGGAATGATTTGCAAATCAAAATTAGAAATGCAGACTCAGTGGAAACCTTTAAGCGTCTACTAAAGACTCATCTCTTCAGCCTGGTCTATGATTAAGTGTAGTCTGGCCCAGGGGCGTGAAGGTGACCAGAAAGGCCAGACACTGTCCACCCTTGCTGTCTTGCCAGGTGGGCTCTCATCGCCACTGGGATGCCCTCCCTCCAATGCCATTCGGGGGCGGAGTCACTGGCTTGTAGTTGTTCCTCTGTTGCACACTGGTGCATTGGGGCGTGCTCTGCTGGCAATACTCGGCACTCATTCAGAGTGATTGCGGTTGGTTGGTGTCCCTCTGGTTGATGCTTGGCCATGTGGGTGGACTGTTTTCTGCCTGTTGGGCCCTGTCCGGGGCCTCCTCCGGATGGGGCCACAGTGTCACTGGACCCCCCTGTCTCAGCCCCAAAGTCTTACGCTGCTATATTATTGTGCTCGGGGAGTAGGGTCAGTCAGTTCTCCTTCTCCACCATAAATCCCTGTAGATCTAGTGAATGCATTTTCTAAATTTTCCCTGTTTTCTGTTGTCTTCAACTTAGGAGGACACGAGGTCCTAACCCACACATGCGGAGTACCAGTCATGACTCGTCCCGGTCCCTGTCCAAAGTCCTCCTGGTTGTGTTGCAGATCAAGATCACAGCTGCCACTGTCCTGACCCCCCTCTCTTCCCGATGTCTGTCCCTGTCCTTGACCATCTGGTTATGCCCCTCATCTAGGCTGGGTTTGAATGGACGCTGGGATTAGCCCACATGCATTGAACTATTAAAACTTGGACTTTTAATATGTTCACCCGGCACAGCCAGAAGAGGACTGATCACCCCTCGGAGCCTGGTTCCTCTCTAGGTTTCTTCCTAAATTTCGGCTCTCATAGGGAGTTTTTCCTAGCCACTGAAGTTCAACACTACTGTTGTTTGCTCCTTGGGGTTTAAGGTCGGGTGTTTTTGTGAAAGCACTTTGCGACAACTGCTGATGTAAAAAGGGCTTTATAAAATAAATTTGATCGATTGATTGATTTATATTTACAGATCATGATGTATTTGTCTGTACAATTTTTTGAGACAAACAATTGAGATGGCCCAACAATTGCGAGATGAAAAGGTACTGCCCATTCACTCATCTGTGGAGAAACTCACATTCCAGTGAAACTTCACATTTCATTAAAGATGAACAATTGTAATATGCTGAGCTGTCTTCAGGAGCATTTAGTAATTGTTTTCTGCTTGTTCCACTTCTGAATTTGTGAACATGTGGAACAGTTTTGTCGAATGTGCCTCTGTTGCTGTTAATTTTCCTATTTCTAGAAACTGAAGTTTTATGAAAAAGCAACTGCTGCTCAGGAACAAAGATCACAGATCCTACTAGTACCCAGTAGAGCATTGGGCAGCAGAATTACCACTTTAAGGAATGCATTGTTGGAAGAGGCAGTGTGTGCACAAGGTGAGGCAGGCATGACTGACACCTCCCTATACAAGATTCAAGGTTTGTTCCTGATCTGCCAAGTCAGAGCTCTTGTGCATGTTTGCACCCCAATGGTGGAACCAGCAGTCTAAAATGACTGCACAGTCAAGCCCTCAGTTTCCTTCATTAAAGATGCAATCTGGGACATTTGCAATTTGCTAATTAATGTTTGAAACATCCCATATTGGGCTGGTATTATAATAACTATCTAGCCATCAAATTCCAAATTTAAAAGTGAGGGGTTTTGACATGGGGCACAAATTGGAACATGTATGACACAGTATGCATTTTTACCTCCATTTTGGCACTACATTGCCACTTTTACAAACAGTGACAGAAATTGCAGACTGCATTTTTTACTAATATTTACGAAGTTTACTATGTTTATTACACTGCTCAAAAATATGAAGGAAACACTTTAATCGCACATTGGGTCACGAATATCTAAATATATTAAAGATCAAAATCTTACTGTACATTCTGTAATAAGTAGAGAACAAAATGACATTGCAATGGACAATGGAAACCAAAATCACCAACAAATTGAGGGCTGGATTCCAACTCACATTTGATAGATATTGAGCATGAAAAGTAACTGAATTAAGATTGACACAATGTATGAGAGTACTAAACTATCTCTGTACGAAGGACACTAGGTAGTATATGTGATGCTCCATTACTGATGGGTCCCAAACACCCTGTCCATACCACCTGCTAGGAAATGTGTTTGTGACTGTCAGAGGACTCTCTGTATAGACCCTTGGGTCAAAGGTTGGAATACGCCATTCAAAGATATTTTGTAGGATACATCTTTCTTATTATAGTCTGTGTAATGGTTGGCTATGAACACTGACCGCCTACTATGTGTCCTGGCATAAAAGACTGTGTTAACATTGTAATCATTGGAGAGAAAATTAAACAAGTGATTGTTCCTTTTGGCAGTTATAACAATGCATTGTCAGTTGTTATGTTTCACATTAAAACATTTATTTGGAAATTGTTTGGTTTGATGTAAGGTCTAATATTTTAATGGTGGAATAGATCTAACCATTTCTGATTTGGCTAAGAAAAGTCAAGTCTGACAATTTTATTCTACTGCCTTGTGCTATTGGACATAAAAATAGCACACTGAAAGAAACTAAGCAATTCTGGATGGGCAGTTGTACAGTTTTCACCATTTTGAACAATTTTATGGACAAAGGGGGACTTTGATTGTTTAAAGGGTTTACTGGGAATAAACTATGCATTTCATTAATATGTCATCTTAGTTCTGTTTCTGTTGGACACGGGTTGGACTGATAGTAATCTTATAATTGATGTGTACGGTAAAGATCATCATTGTTGTCATGACTGCAATGCCATACAGTTATGTGTCAGGGCCAGGTGTTTCCACTGCGTCTTATTTTCATTTAAGGAATAATAAAGTCATCCATTGAGGTGGTTCGGGCATCTGGTAAGGATGCCCCCAGGACGTCTCCCTAGGGAGATGTTCCAGGCACATCCAGCTGGGAGGAGACCTCTGGGTAGGCCCATGACTAGGTGGAGAGATTATATTTCAACACTGGCCTGGGAATGCCTCGGGATCCTCCAGTCAGAGCTAGAAAATGTAGCTTGGGAAAGGGAAGTTTGGGGTCCCCTGCTGAAGCTGTGACATGAAACCGGATAAGCGGATGAAGAAGATGATGATGATAAAGCCTCATTGGCCACATAATTATTATTTTATAAAGTGTTTGGACCTTTTCAGTTCATTAGAAATTGGATTGTACTTTTTTTGCTAGTTTTATCAATACGTAATGATAATTTATTCCATGGTTGAAGGGGGGACTGATAGATATTGAGCATGAAAAGTAATTGAATTAAGCTTGACACAATGTATGAGAGTAAAAAAATTGCTATATACAAAACACACTAGGTAATATATGTGATGCTCCATTACTGATGGGTCCCAAACATCCTGTCCATATAATCAAATCAATCAAATTTATTTTATAAAGTCCTTTTTACATCAGCAGTTGTCGCAAAGTGCTTTCACAAAACACCCAGCCTTAAACCCCAGGGAGCAAACAACAATAGTGATGAACTTCAGTGGCTAGGAAAAACTCCCTAAGAGCGCCAAATTTTGGAAGAAACCTAGAGAGGAACCAGGCTCCGAGGGGTGACCAGTCCTCTTCTGGTTGTACCGGGTGAACATATTAAGAGTCCTAATTTTACCACCTGCCAAGAACTGCGTATGTGACTGTCAGAGGACTCTCTGAATAGACCCTTTGGTCTAAAGGCTCTAAAGGCTGACTTGTTTGTATAAAGACTCTGTTCATGGATCAAAATTGGACAGAAGCTAACACACTACAAATCTAATTAAACAATTAAAATCACAAGCTGTTCTAACTTGTGTGAATTTCATCACGGCAACTCATGATGTGACTCAATAGTCTGCATGGCCCTCACATGCTTTCATGCACTCCTGACAACATCTTGGCATGCTCCTGATGAGATGGTGTCCTGGGGGATCTCCTCCCAGACCTGGATCAGGGGATATCAGTGAGCTTCTGGACAGTCTGTGGTGCTGCTTGGCGGTGTTGGATGCACTGATACATAACGTTCCAGAGGTTCTCAAATGCATTGAGGTTCAGTCAATGGCATCAGTGCCTTCGTCATCCAGGAACTGCTTACACACTCTGACCACATGAGGCCGGGCATTGTCCTGCACCAGGAGGAACCCAGGACTCACTGCACCAGTGTAAGGTGTGTCGATGGGTCTGAGGATTTAATCCCCGTACCTAACAGCAGTTAGGGTACAATTGGCTAGCACGTGGATGTCTATTGTTGTGGCAATTTCTTAACGAATGTATTTTGGAGACATGTTTGCTTATCTATTACATAGTATGTAACTCTGGTCTTTGGTTGTGACACACATGTCTATATTATACAGGGGATCATGAGATATTCTGAATAGGGGTATCTATCCTTTGTTCCTTAGGAATGTGATTGTGGGGGACGGTAGGGGCAGTTGTCCCTTTAGGTAAACACAACGGGGAACAATATGGCAGGATGCTGTAAGCCCTAACAGACTTGATGAGATTATCCATGTGGAGAAGGACAGTATGCCCTTTGTACCAGGCCTAGGTGGTAATAGAACAAAAGGAATGTATTGTATTGAGTTAGCACAGAGGTGCAGCATTATACCACACCCCTTTGACTGTTATAAATACGAGCTGTACATGTAATTTACTTTAGAGACTCCTCAAATGATTATTCTGTAAGCATTTGACGCGTCTCTCTATTTGCAAATAAACTGCTAATTGTGCCAAGAGAATTTTGTCTCTGTCTTACTCCTTTGAGTGTCTATCGATGAAATTTCCATCACACTCCCCAGATCAGTGACGCTGATGGGGGGGGACAACCGGTAACATTGTCCCGGGCCCAGGCCTCGGGGGGGGGGCATATAATTATTTATTAGTCAGTCAATCTTGGTATTTAGTACTACCTAGCTAAAACACTAAACAATAAACGTTTTTGTCCTGTTTTATGAACAGTAACATCATTGATATTTATCATATATTTTGGCCCGTGGTTTGGGTCCAAAACATTACATTTTGTCCCGGTCCCTGGGATTCCTGTCGGTGTCCCTGCCCCAGATCATTTCTGACCCACTGCCAAACCGGTCATACTGGATGATGATGCAGGCAGCATAACATTCACCGCTACGTTGTGGCAATTTCTTAACTAATGTATTTTGGACATGTTTGCTTATCTATTACCTGGTATGTAACTCTGGTCTTTGGTTGTGACATGCATCTGTATTATTTCAGAGAATCATTAGGTTCTCTGACCATCTGCTCAACTGGCTAAACCATTAAGGGTATCTGTCCTTTGTTCCTTAGGAATGTGATTGTTGGGGGACGGTAGGGGCAGGTGTCCCTTTAGGTAAAAACAACAGTAAACATTATGGCAGGAAGGATAAGGTGGGTGAACAACCCTCCCACCTGTGTGATCTAAGATTGATGGGTAGCATCTTGCCACACCCCTTTTAACTATAATAAATATGAGCTGTTCATGTAATTTACTTTAGAGGCTCCTCGAATTATTATTCCGTAAGCATATGACGCGTCTCTCTATTTGCAAATTAACTGTGTTGAAGCTTAACCTGCTTCACCTGAATAAGTTGATGAGATGAAGTCAATAAGGAAGAAAACAATATTATAATCAATAATCAGCCGATTTTATTGATTACACAATCAGATATATCTGGAGACAAGCTTACCAACAAGTCTCAAGTTCCTTCCCCTCGGTGCGGTCTTTATAGCCTTTCTAGTTCCCGCCCCCTCCCTAATCCACCCCCTACCTATACATTCTTTCTTACTCGCTAGGGCGTGAGTACTCAAATTCCTCCTTGTCTTGCCTCGGTTCATAAAGCGCGGATCCCAGGTCAGCCCCCCCCCAACCAATAACATGTGTTTTCCTGTTACTGCAGCGCTTGTGGTACATGACTCTCCCTCCCCAGCCTGTTGCAGCTTAATTTCTATTCGGAACCTTTCTTCTTCCAACTTCATCCTCAATTCCTACATCAACCTAAACATATTACATTACCCTTTCTCACATTAATATTAACATATCACATTCACATTTATCACATTAATATTATTAACCTATCCCCTTCGCCTTTATCACATTATCATTCTTAACAACTGCTAATTGTGCCAAGAGAATTTTGTCTCTGTCTTACTCCTTTGAGTGTCTATCGATAGAATTACCATCACTGTCTCCAGACTCTTTCACATCTGTCATGTGCTCAGTGTGAACCTGCTCTGATCTTTGAAGAAAACGAGTTGTCAATGGCTCTCTTCCTGTAACGGCTCTCCTGGTATTACTTCATGTACTTGAGAGTGTACTGGGAGACACAGTAAACCTTCTTATGATGGCAAATATGGATGTAATATCCTGGAAGAGCTGGACTACCTGTGAATTTTGAATGGGCTGCTGGTACGGTGTCAGCTTTGCGAGGAGAGGAGCAGCGGACTGAGGAGTCGGAGTCACAGTCAGTTCTATATTCTTTAATAAGCGCAGCTGAATTCTGCTCACAGCAGTGAGACAATAACACACAAAGACAAAGGGAACAGAAAGAACATATATACTGGGGGAAATGACTGGATGATGATCAGGTGTGCTAAACGAGACAACAGGTGTGATGGGTTGATGATGGGTGCTGGTGTCAGAAGGCCGGTGACATTGAGCGCTGAAGCCCACCTCCTGCAGGGGGAGGATGGGCAGCAGGTGGCGTAGTTGTCACATACAGCCTTTGGTTACCACGCATGACAAGGACACTAGCAAAATACAAAACTGGAGGAGAATCAGTCAGGAAGGATAAGGAGAGAGCAATTGTCTGTGGCCACCCCCTGCAAATCCATTCCCTTTTGGGGGGTTGTCTTGCTGTTTCCTCTCTAGTGCATCTGTTGTCACTTTCATTGGCAACAGGAGACATTGATTCACAATCACTGGACAGATAGATTGAAATCCCTGAAATGTAACTGACTTGGTGTTATACTGTGATGATTATTTGTTCCTTTCATTTTTTTGGAGCAGTGTATTTTCCAAATTATAGAATAATATTGAAGACTACAACACTATGAAATATGACTTGGAATTGTGTAGGAACCAAAAGTGTTACCTTTCATATTTTAGATTTTTCAAAATAGCCACCTTTGCCTCAATGACAGCTTTGTAGACTCTTGGCATGCTCACAACCAGCTTCTTGAGGTTACCTGTATAGTATGAGGGATGAAGGTTAATCACTTCAAATGTTACTGAATGGACAGGTAGTAAAATTAGTGCACAAGTCTATGACATACATGATAATTTAATATTTCACTCCATATTGTTTGTAAACATGCACAATAAAAAATTACCATGATATGCTGAAAGTTCTTAAGAAAGGTTGAAAATCATTCATCACAACCCAAATATTTAAAAGGTCATGTGTTTCACGGCTTACGTTATTCTCAATGCTCCTCATCTTAATAATGTGTATTGCCCCCTTTAGCATCAATCACAGTGTGCAGTCTTTAGTAATAGTTGTCTACGAGGCCCCAAGTTCTTGCAGGTGGTATAGCTGCCCATTTGTCTTGGTCATACAAAGTCTTTGGTCGTCTTACCTGAACTGCACGTTTGAGATCTTCCCTGAGTGGCCCAATGATATTTCAGGAGACTGTGATGGCCACCCCAGAACCTTCAATTGTTTCTACTGTATTCACTGGAGGGTCAACTTGGCCTTGTTAAGCACAAGTCATTGTCGTGCTGGAAGAGCGTCCCATGTGCAGCTTTTGTGCAGAAGAATGCAAAATGTCAGTGAGTATTTTCTGATAACATGCTGCATTCATCTTGTCATACATTTTCACAAGATTCCCATGAGTTTAGAGCTCACACATGCCCGGAACATCAGTGAGCCACCACCATGCTTCACAGTGGGGATGGTATTCTGTTCAATGTTGGCCAATTTGAACCCTCTCAAAACAGCGCTTATGGTTGTGACCATATATTGGTCTGGTCTCTCCAAATTACAGTGTGCCAGATGCTGTGAGGCGTGTCAAGGGGTTGGCGTTGTCACGGATGCTGGTTAGGACCCAAGTGTGGACTGGGGGTGAGAGGGGCAGAGACAGGCAGCAAGGACGGGGACGGTAGGTGAGGTGTCTCACGTACCGGCGGCGAAGGCACAGACGAACAGAATAGTCAGGGGCAGGCGATAAGTCAGAGTAACAGCGAGGAACAGAAGTACAAGTAGGGCTCGGGCAGGATGGTCGGAAACGGGCAAACGGTCGGTACACGGAAAGACGGAACAGAAAACTGGAAAACACGAGATATGGCATGTAAACATGAACCATTGATCTGGCAGGGGTGAGATGGCAGGGAGCTGTATATGAATGTTTGGTGATTAGGTGACTGGGGACAGGTGTGTGAGTTGGTGATTGGTGACAGGTGTGTTTAGGTGCGCACTGGGTTTCTGGAGCGCAGGCGCACTGTGTCTCCGGAGCGCGGGCGCCCTCTGCTGCGCGCTTGCGGAGGCGGGGACGTGACAGGCGTATTGTAACTGGGCTTTTTTGTGGCATTGGCGCAGTAAAGGATTCTTTCTGGCCACTCGACCATGCAGCTCATTTGTATTCAAGTATTGTGCTCCTAGAAACAACCATACAGTCTTTTTCCAGAACAGCCTGTATT
Source organism: Esox niger (assembly GCA_016801105.1). Taxonomy (NCBI): domain Eukaryota; kingdom Metazoa; phylum Chordata; class Actinopteri; order Esociformes; family Esocidae; genus Esox; species Esox niger. The sequence continues at coordinate 24,451 of JACXGJ010008892.1, forward strand.
TCTCCTGAGGTTACCTGTGGGTTTTTCTTTGTATCCCGAACAATTCTTCTGGCAGTTTTGGATGAAATCTTTCTTGGTCTACCTGACCTTGGCTTGGTATTGTTGAAGTATATGAATGTATGCTCCTTTATGTTTAGATAACACAAGACAATCTGTTTATCCATACACAGGAAGTCATGTTCCTTTAAAGTGTGACAGTAAATAACCAATGAACTAATGTGTATTCTGTTTGGGGTGTTTATAAAGGTGAGAACAACCGGAAGTTTCTTTGAGATTGAGTGAGATGAGATGGAGGTTGTGTAAGGAAGACCGGATCCGTAACAACATGAACAAGACTAATGCTGCAATAAATAACTGAATTGTTATTGTCTTTTGACAGTTCTTTTCTGCTCCCCATGACTCAGTATCTAGCCTGCTCAGTGCATCCACGTGAGAGTTAACAAAAGCTCTCACGCTAACAAAAGCCATCATACAAATGAAAGGATTTGGGCATTTATGAAACCCTACCTTTATGTGCACTTTCCAAACAGACGCACTCACAAATATAAACACCAACAGACATAAAGTAGTATGTCAGATTAATTAGCCCAGCCAGGTGAAACAGACAAAATGAACAAAAACTATTATGAGTCACCCTGTTATCGTTGCTCCACCATTAAAAACCCAAATATACACTCACCTAAAGGATTATTAGGAACACCATACTAATACTGTGTTTGACCCCCTTTCGCCTTCAGAACTGCCTTAATTCTACGTGGCATTGATTCAACAAGGTGCTGAAAGCATTCTTTAGAAATGTTGGCCCATATTGATAGAATAGCATCTTGCTGTTGATGGAGATTTGTGGGATGCACATCCAGGGCACGAAGCTCCCGTTCCACCACATCCCAAAGATGCTCTATTGGGTTGAGATCTGGTGACTGTGGGGGCCATCTTTGTACAGTGAACTCATTGTCGTGTTCAAGAAACCAATCTGAAATGATTCCAGCTTTGTGACATGGTGCATTATCCTGCTGGAAGTAGCCATCAGAGGATGGGTACATAGTGGCCATAAAGGGATGGACATGGTCAGAAACAATGCTCAGGTAGGCAGTGGCATTTAAACAATGCCCAATTGGCACTAAGGGGCCTAAAGTGTGCCAAGAAAACATCCCCCACACCATTACACCACCACCACCAGCCTGCACAGTGGTAACAAGGCATGATGGATCCATGTTCTCATTCTGTTTACGCCAAATTCTGACTCTACCATCTGAATGTCTCAACAGAAATCGAGACTCATCAGACCAGGCAACATTTTTCCAG
>JACXGJ010008893.1:0-25764 GCA_016801105.1 Esox niger
TAGTACTGTAATATGTTGTGTAGTATTTTATTAGTCATACTGTGTTGTGTAGTAGTACTGTAATATGTTGTGTAGTATTTTATTAGTCATACTGTGTTGTGTAGTAGTACTGTAATATGTTGTGTAGTATTTTATTAGTCATACTGTGTTGTGTAGTAGTACTGTAATATGTTGTGTAGTATTTTATTAGTCATACTGTATTTCAATTGTTGTCCAGCTGGGGTTGGTTGCTCCCCCCGAGGTCAGGTGACCAACAAAGATGCGACAGGTCAGGTGAGGATCTACACCCAGTCAGTGATCCGAGCCCTGCAGGACCACCTGACCTCTACTGATCCTGAGCTGGGAGCACCGCTGGAGAACCTGGTACTGATCCAGATCCTGTCAATACACACCTCTCCTCCCTTCAGTAAATACACATTTGCATGTTACATGGAACAGCTACACTGGCTAAAATACACCGCAGTCACTGACAAAGATCTCACTTGTGTTGGTACTCATTCACTCATTCACTCTCTAATTTTGGCTCTCCCTTTCTCTCCACCCCTTCTCCCAGGATGTTGGTTCTGTTGGTCTCTCGTCTCACTGGGAGTCCAGGGTTCTACAGGGCTCCATCATGGCGGCAGCTCTTGGGGAGCCAGCTGTGGTTCGGGTCGACCCAATAACCCTGGCAGCCCTACAGGACACAGGCTGGTACTCTGTGAACCACAGCCGAGCCCAGAGCCTTGTGTGGGGAGAGGGTGAGGGATAACTGCTGTTTACTTTTACTGGAAAAACTGCTATTTGGTATTGATGTTTTCTACTGACCATTTTATTATGTTATTTTTTACCTATAGCGGTTTGACAAATATACATTATAAGTAAATAAAAACAAAGGTTTTTTTTAATTACATAAAAACATTCATGTAATTACTCCTTTTTATTTGACCATTTAAAATAATTTTGAATTACACATTGGACCTCCTAAACAACATGAACAGGCCACTCCTGAAAAGTAACGGACCATGGTTCATGCAATTTTAAAATATCAATCTGAGTGGGCACTGCCTGTTGACCATAATATGTCCACTTTCAATACATTAACCATTTACCTTACCAGACAGAGGTATGTTTCCATATAAATCAACTAATCATCTAATATAAGTAAAGAAATATGTATATATTAAGTTATGGGGCTATTTAACTTTCACTCATACTGTCTGTCCTTGTGTTGTGAGCTTCTATTGGCATGTATCTTTTATAAGCATGTGTCTTTTACTGGCATATTTCTTTTATAGGCATGTATCTTTCATTGGCATGTATATTTTACTGACATGTATCTTTTTCTGGCATGTATCTTTTTCTGGCATGTATCTTTTACTGGCTTGTATCTTTTATAGGCATGTATCTTTTACTGGCATGTATCTTTTATTGGCATATATCTTTTATAAGCATGTTTCTTTTACTGGTATGTATCTTTTATAGGTGAGGGAGCTCTTTTTGGATCACTGTCCACCTGCCATGGCAACTCCTCCTTCTTCTGCAGGGGCAGGTAGTGTTATTTTATAAGAACATCATATAACATCAATGTTTTCTAATGGTGTTATGTCAGTTTCTCTACTTCACATTTGCACATTCCATTACTCAGTGGTGTTGGGTGCCATTTTCTTCACCTCCACAAGGGGGAGTGCCAGACTGATCAGTACCTGGATGGATGCCGCATCTACAAACCTCTGACAAACCGGGTGGGTCTTTGTTCCTCGTCATCCTCCCATTGGAATGGGGCACTGTGCAGAGTCCTCGCTCTAATGTCTACAAGACTGAGTTATAAACAATGACACGTCTTGTCTCCTCTTCCCTTACCAAACAGTGCCGGAGTAGTATTAACTAGTCCAGGGTTGTTTGGGGTGGGGGATAGTACTGTGTAGAAAGCAATATGAGATTTTTAGACAGTGCAAACTGATAGACTGACCAGTGAGAATGTTTAAATAGCAAATATCTCAGGCACATATATATCAATTTGAAACATTACCTTAAAACATTTGCTTCACATGTCTTTGGTTTATTTACCATAGAAGTACAGTAAAAATCTTTATACATCTCTTTAACATGACCTGTATTAAATATTCTGTTTTCCATGACTAAATTACAAATTCTCTACTTTCTTTGTTGTCTATTTCAGTCAAATGTTATGTGCCCCTCTCCCTTTTCTCATCTCTCCCCCTCTCCATTTGTTGTCTCCATAAAGAGTGAGTGTTGGAAAGAAGAGAATGAGTCTGAAACAGATGACTGGAGTGGAGAGACGTATCATTTAGACAGCCGATGCTTCATCTCTAACATAACCAGAGAGGTCAGTCAGTGTCTGTCTGCCGTGGTCAGGTGTGTGAACTCTCACAGATATGTTTTATAAGTGTGTGAAAGTTACACCTGTCATTTTCTGTCCCTTTCATCTACTCCTTCAGAATGTCTCCCTCTCTGTCAGTCACCCTGTAGTGGGTCGTTGTTACAGACACAGGTGTACTGGACTGAACAGGTATCAGATACAGGTATCTGGTTCTGATTGGATGGACTGCCCAGCTGGGGGCGCCACTGAGGTACGTTTTGAGTTTAATAAGATGGGAAATGTGTGCACTGGTTTCACCATTTGGACCATTTAATTCTTTCATTATTCAACATGATTTCTCATTCATTCATCCAGGTGACAGGATACAGGGGTTTACTGTTCTGTCCTGACAAGAGGTTGTGTTGTTACCCAGACTCTGACCTGTCCAATAACACACAGACATCTGACTCTTCAGATGTTTTAACCACAGACCCATCAATTTCTGGGAAGTGAGTACGGATGAATAGGAAGTGAAGTCTTTTTTTCCTCAAAGAGCAATACAAAATGTCAACATAGTAAGTACTGTGCATTAATAATATAACTTATAATTCTTCTACAGTGACTCCCAGTTATATCAAAACACGACCCTTGACTCAAGCCTGACCTTTGACCAGGCCCCTCCCTCTCAATTACCAGGTTTCAGAACAGACCTCATAATGTCTTCAGTCCTGGGGGTCACTGGTGTTGTGTGTCTCCTGGTGGGCCTGCTAGTCAGCTACAGGAAGTATCGCTCCTTCAGAGTCTGGGTACATGATGCTCCTGAGACACACAGAGTTTTGCAGTTACACTCCAGCCCACCTACAGACATTTGAAAGACTATTGGTGGAGTTGGAAAAGTTCCTAGGTCACCTAAGGTGTTCATACAAAAATGAAAGTATTATTTGTTCATGAATTGCACCTTTGAAATCATGTCGCCTATCTCGTCATGTCACCTCTCTTGTCATGTCGAAGCAACTCGGGCAGAAAAACGAATAAACAGGAATTTGCTGTTGTTTTCATTTATGATGTTCTCACACTGTACCTGTGTAACTCTATACTACTAATTACATGTATGGACTAATACTGTTTGTTATATGTTAAGTCTACATAAGTAACTTATTAAATGGATGGACTAATACTGTATGTTATATGTTAAGTCTACATAAGTAACTTATTAAATGGATGAACTAATGCTGTATTTTATATGTTAAGTCTACATAAGTAACTTATTAAATGGATTAACTAATGCTGTATTTTATATGTTAAGTCTACATAAGTAACTTATTAAATGGATGAACTAATGCTGTATTTTATATGTTAAGTCCACATAAGTAACTTATTAAATGGATGGGCTAATGCTGTATTTAATATGTTAAGTCTACATAAGTAACTTGTTAAATGGATGGGCTAATGCTGTATTTTATATGTTAGGTGTTGATAGGTAACGATAATGTTCCCCTGAAAGAATGGTCCTTTTGTTTAAAGACAAAAAATGGTGTCCAGTATTAATTGCAACTCTAGCAATGTCAACTTATCATTTTGCATTTATTTTTATGTTCAGTGTAGAAACATTTGAATAAAAAAAGCCTCTCATATACTGTAAATACATACATAAATAAATGTATGTATCATTGTACACAAATAGATAAATATACATCTTGATTTAATTAATGTATTTCCTGCTCTATTATATTGTTGTAATTTAATAATAAGGGGATTTTAACCAAACAAGTGGCTGGTATCCAACATTCCGTTTGTAAGTCAAAGCCGTAGCATGTTGATGGATTACATTTTTGAGGCTTAGAGTAAGACAGAATGGTATTTTCCTTTCTTTATATCACCAAATAACAAAATGTAGTGCATATTAACATTTCTATTCCAAAATGGAAATCAAAGTGATTCTATACTTTGTTGACACTCATACAAAAACACACCAAAAGATAAAGTACAAGGTATTTACACGCCATGATTGAGTAAACACCAAGTTTAATTGTAGATTGTGGAATAGTGCAAATTAGTTGTCTAAGCACTGTGTCTGTACAAAACTGAACACATCTGGGTCCTTTTTGTACTACTGATGTGAGGTTTTCTGGGTGGGGAGATAAGTCTTGCACTGGACTTGTGTATTGTGTCTGCACAAAGACAAGCCAACCTGGAGACATTGGTTTTCATATTGCGCAAAAACATTTACCGGACCCTGGATGTCAAGTTAGGCGGCACCGTGGTGCAGTGGTTAGCACTGTCGTCTCACAGTATGAAACTCCAACCCCAGCTTTTCTGTGTGGAGTTTGCATGCGATGGACTGGCTGCCTATCCAGGGTGTACCCTGCCTTTTGCCTGATGTCGGCTGGGATTGGCTCCAGCCCCCTGCGACTCTGTGCGCAGGATATGCGGTTGATGACAATGAATGGATGTTAAGTTGGTTTGTTCTAGGTTGATAGATAATGTAAATGTAAAGTAATAGAATTACGCTTGAGAATATTAACGATCTCTGTATGAATACTCTGTATGAGAGAATTAACAGTCTCTGTATGAAGGACACTAGGTAGGTGTGATGGAAATTTCATCGATAGACACTCTTAAAGGAGTAAGAACAGAGACAAAATTGTCTTGGCACAATTAGCAGTTTATTTGCAAATAGAGAGACACGTCAAATGCTTACAGAATAATCATTCGAGGAGCCTCTAAAAGAAATTACATGAACAGCTCGTATTTATTATAGTTAAAAGGGGTGTGGCAAGATGCCACCCATTAATCTTAGGTCGCACAGGTGGGGGGTTATCCCCCCATCTTATCCTTCCTGCCATAATGTTTACTGTTGTGTTTACCTAAAGGGCCACCTGCCCCTATCTTCACCCAACAATCACATTCCTAAGGAACCAAGGACAGATAGCCTTAATGGTTTAGCCAGTTGAGCAGATGGTCAGAGAACCTAATGATTCTCTGACATAATGCAGATGCATGTCACAACCAATGACCAGAGTTATATAATATGTAATAGATAAGCAAACATGTCTCCAAAATACATTTAGAAATTGCCAGTAGGACATGCGATCCCCCATTGCTGATGGGTCCCACACAATGTCCATACCACCTGATAGGAGTTTTTCATGTGACTGTCATAGCCTCTATGAATGGACCCGTGGACCGTAGGTTGGAACATAACATTGTGAAGAAGCCTATCTTAACCTGATGAGACAGATGTATTGTAGCTCTATTCTCTTGTTAGAGGACTGGTACTTCATTATCTTGTGCTATATGAGGTACCATATCACAAGCAGTTGACATTCACTGTTGAGGGGCCCATCACAACTTGATAAGTTGTGGAGCCAGGAAGGACACTACCAGGCCATGTAAGTTTAGGATATAGAACACACGTATGTGATTGGAGGGGATGTGCAGGAGCATAAAAGACTGTTAGCATTGAAGTTATTGGAGAACATGTAAGAACTATGGAAGGTCAACATCGTATACTCACACTGAATAAAGGTGGCTCTCCCCTGACTTCGGGTTACATTTATTTTGTTCATGAATCAAAAATGAACAGAATCTAACATGGTTCTGAGTTTTTTATGAGCTTTCACCCACGTAACAAAAAATGTCAGCGTATTACTGTGTTCACAAAGCAATAAAAAAAGAGCGAGTGTGAAAACTCGCAAAATAAAGAAGGTGGTGGATATACATGAGAACCATTAGCATGCACACCGAACTGGTCAAACCTGACTTCTAAGTTGTCCTCTTGATTTGTTGCTCACATACTTTCTCTTTCAACTTGTTTGTTTATAAACATCTTTAACATAATTGGATTTCTATTTCCTTATGACGTGTTTTATAGAAAATCCCTGATATCTCCAGACAGGCTGTTCCAAAGTAACATAAGTAGGGCAATGTTAGATAATCTTTAGTCATAGTGATGAGCACTGGTATTCCCCTGAGATCCCAAGACAATTTACCAGTCCATAGGTCTGTATTCTGCATTTCAATCCTGCAGTTATTTGAGATCAGTATGAGTAAAGACAATTCTTTCAAGATGACATCAATGTTGCTGTTAATCAAAAGGAATTGAAACGTTTATTAAATTCAATTAATTTTTCAAGAATGCATACTGGCATCAAGGTCTCTTTTACAGCTGGGCCCTGCATATACAAGTCTGCATATAACCAAACAGAAAAATAGTACAGACAGAAAAACACATACTGTAATGCATCCAGGAATAGGAGGAAAAGCACCAGGCGGAGGATTGGGTTGTTTATAGTATCAGTGGTCAAACTGCACACTACTTGACTGAACACAACACACACAGCACAATAACCCACTAGGGGAGAACAGAAAATGGCAACTTAAAGCACTGGCAATAAATAAGAGACGCAGGTGTGGGGACGGGGAGTTGCTGCCATCATACTGGCAGTTAGTACACCAACAAGGAGATTGGCAATACCACACCCCGTGAGGTTAGCGTGACACATATGGTTTAGGTACCATCACAAATAGCACAACACTTGTAAAATAGTACAACAGTCTGATTGTTACAATTCTCTAACCACCCTCAACCCCGGGTCTCTCAGTTCATGCGCTACAGCGCTTAGATGAACCTGTCAGTCCCTTCAAGAGTTAACCACTGCATCGATGCCTCACCCGGCTGTCCCCAGGGGGACGTTTATGCCATCTCATCTATACACGCATTTTATATTTTCATCCTCGATGCATTACAGTTCGCAAAACCCGGTAATGCCCCACCCCGGAATCTCAGTACTCACGCGTCACTGCTTAGAAAAACTCGTCAGTCCTTTAGTGAGATAGTACCCTGCATCAAAGTCTAAATTACAGCGACAGCACAATAACTTGCATTATCTGAGATAGAGGTACAATTACACAGGTTTTTCCACTGAGAGCACAAGAGCATTTCCCAAAGCAGTTACAAGCAATGCAGAAACAGAAATCCCGCAATTCATGTTTAAAATAGACAAAGGGGACAAAAGTCCCAAGTTTAAGTTTGGTCTGCAGACTATTCCATAAGCTAGGAACATAACAGGAAAAGGCACGCCTACCCAATTCTGTGGAGATTGCAGGGGCCTCAAGTGTAATCCAGGCTTGGGATCTGGTTTTCGGAGTTATATTTTTAATGCTGATTAGTAATGCTAAATAAGAAGGTAGTTTATTTAGAAGTACTTTATAGACAAACAAGAGAGCATGCTGTTTTCATCTCAAGGACGATGAACTCCTGTCCACAATTTGAAATAAACTACAGGGCTGACTTCTGTAGCTTGCACCCATAATAAACCCATAATTAATAACAGACATGAAAGTAGCTTGCACAGTCTGTTGTGCAAGTAAGCAGTGAGTCAAGTTTCAATTTGTAATTAAGGCTTCTAACTAGAATCAAAATGCACATTTTAGTGGAACGGCACAAGTATTTGAGTAGTTCCAAGGTTCAAGAATTGTTGAATTGCTAACAATTGCGCGACCCGTCCTTTATCAGCGGCGGTAACCCTTTCCAATAAGGGTACATGAACTTCCGTACAGTATTCTAACAACAAACCATTAGTTCATACTCTTTTGGCCCACTGAGTAACCATTTAGCCGGAATAAAGCATTAACAAAGGACACCTCATTATTAGGTAATTATTTAGTGTCCCTTTAAGTAAAGTGATGAATTATTCTACCTTAACAATCACTAACTAATGACCAATTGGTACCTATACATTCTTATTAACTGATACTTCACCAGTAGTTAATTATTTTGTGGCCCCTTAAGTAGAGTGCTGAATTATCATAGATTAATAATCACTAACTAATGACATGAATTCATATTCTGTTTCAACATGAACAAATGAAACTACACTGTTAGTTTATGCATTTGTATATCATTAAATGGGGTTATTATTTACCATTTGTACATAATTTGTTCATGTTAACTACTGCATATGTTAATGGCAGTTTATGTACACTTTATGGAAAGTGTAACCTCAGTGGCTGTGATGTCGGAACGCCCTACCTTAGCTTTACTCTGTGTCTTGGCTACAAAGTAAGAAAAAATATGAATAAGAGTCGGATTGAGGTTGCCTTTAAAAATTCCAGGGCTCTACCAGTAAAGGTGTCTATTTCAGTCCTACTTTGTTGTCATATGACTTCTTGTCAATGCTATGTGGAAAGAGAAAGTGAAATGTAGTGTTGTAAACATCCCATGTAGCTCAGTTGGAAGAATCTGGTGCTTGGAATGCCAGGGATGTGGGTTTGATTCCCACTGGGGCCCATATACATGTCTAAATTACTTGAATGTAAAAACAAGACCAAGGGAAATTTTGTGGAGAACACACATGGCTTAATAAAAGGACAACAAAAATGTATTAATCCACAGCAAAATCCCTGTGCTGCCCCACTCCTGTTACTATAAAAACACCAAAAACACAACCTGAATGATATTCAGTTCAAGGCCCATTCTGTCCTCCCCGTGCCCTAAGATTTTCTACAATATGGATTTGTTCTTGCATGTTTGGAAGATGCCTATAGAAAGGGCAGGTGTCGCGGAGCCGTTCTATGCAGAAACACCAAAGGGGTGACAATCATCTGATTAAGACGTCACAAACAAGACACTTACAACGCTTTTTACGTGTCCACTGGTAGACGACCCGTCAGGTGACGTTATCGAAGCACACAAGTGTGAATGGGCCATTTGTATCTTTGTAAAAATGTATACTCATTTAAATATATATCCTCAAAATGTTTCACACATTTGAATTAAATTTTGAGCTCCTGACTGACCGTTTATAGCATATTGTTATTGTATTAAATTATAAAATATATTGTATGAGTAGTTGTTCTACAAAAATGAATTAAATAATCCAGTTTCCCACAGCTTTTTTTATCCATAATCACTGGCTCTATCGAGTTGAAACAATTATTCCGTGTATATTGTTTAAGTATGAACAAGCCAATGAATTCTGACAATCGATAACATACAACCCCATTTCCAAAAAAATTTAACAGAATGCAATAATGTGCAAGTCATTCATTTCATTATTTAATTCAATATTGTACAAAGGCAACATATCAAATGTTGAAACTGATAAATATTATATTTTTTGTAGAAATGAATGCCCACTTTGAATTTAATGCCAGCAACATGTTTGCAATGGGTGAAAGGTCTAAAGTGCAGGCAGACCATAACACCTGGACCTGCCACAGTGATGGCAAGAGGAAGTAGTAATGAAGAAACATCGACAGACAAGGGCATGTCTCCCACTGTAACTGCCTCACTGGTCTTTTATGCAACTCAATCAACACTTTGTCTGCCCCAAAATAAGCAGACAAGCAGGTGCGTACTATGGTACCTTGGTTCCTAACACAGGATCCTTCATTAAGTATAGCTTCTTGTACCTACAGTGGGGCAAAAAAGTATTTCGTCAGCCACCAATTGTGCAAGTTTCCCACTTAAAAAGATGAGAGGCGTGCAATTTTCATCATAGGTACACGTCAACTATGAGAGACAAAAAGAGAAAAAATCCAGAGAAACATATTGTAGGTTTTTTTAATGAATTTATTGGTAAATTCCTGGGTAAAATTAGTATTTGGTCACCTTTAAACAAGCAAGATTTCTGTCTCTCACAGACCTGTAACTTATTCTTTAAGAGGCTCCTCTGTCCTCCACTTGTTACTTGTTACAAAGGCTACCATCTGTAACACACTACGCTGCCAGGGACTCAAATCCTGCAGTGCCAGACGTGTCCCCCTGCTTAAACCAGTACATGTCCAGGCCCGTCTGAGGTTTGCTAGAGAGCATTTGGATGATCCAGAAGAGGATTGGGAGAATGTCATATGGTCAGATTAAACTTTTTGGTAAAAACTCAACTCATTGTGTTTGGAGGAGAAAGAATGCTGAGTTGCATCCAAAGAACACCAAACCTACTGTGAAGCATGGGGGTGGAAACATCATGCTTTAGGCCTGTTTTTTTGCCAAGGGACCAGGACGACTGATCTGTGTAAAGGAAAGAATGAATGGGGCCATGTATTGTGAGATTTTGAGTGAAAACCTCCTTCCATCAGCAAGGGCATTGAAGATGAAACGTGGCTGGGTCTTTCAGTATAACAATGATCCCAAACACACCGCCCGCGCAACGCAGGTGTGGCTTCGTAAGAAGCATTTCAAAGTCCTGGAGTGGCCCAGCCAGTCACCAGATCTCAACCCCATAGAAAATCTTTGGAGGGAGTTGAAAGTCCGTGTTGCCCAGCGACAGCCCCAAAACATCACTTCTCTAGAGGAGATCTGCATGGAAGAATGGGCCAAAATACCAGCAACAGTGTGTGAAAACCGTGTTTAAGACTTACAGAAAACGTTTGACCTCTGTCATTACCAACAAAGGGTATATAACAAGTATTGAGATGAACTTTTGTTATTGACCAAACACTTATTTTCCACCATAATTTACCAAAAAATCCTTTCTTCAAATTTTTTCTCTCATAGTTGAAGTGTGCCTATCATGAAAATTACAGGCCTCTCTCATCTTTTGAAGTGGAAGAACATGAACAATTGGTGGCTGACTAAATACTTTTTCGCCCCACTGTATATACACATTTCAAATGTATTATATTTACTATTTTTCTTGCATCGCTCCCAAGTAATCTCAAGCGATCCACCAAACCTGCTTCAATTGTCACAAGTTGTGACCAGTAATCACATCTTGGTTGATCAAGTCCATCGTTCTCCACAAAGATTAGCAGAAACTATATAAATGCCTGTTTGACTGGGTAACAGCAGGGAAACGTTTGATTGTATTTACAGCATAATCAATAATAGTAGATAATGGACGTAGAGTCATTAGCGCATGATGCCAACATTTTAAATGTAATCATCCAACTCAAATCTAACAAATGGCTCTCAATTTAAAACATGATAGTATATTGTCTGTACTCTAAAGTTACCTATCATGATTGTCCTGTTCTTCTCCCAACTGGCACCAGAGCTAAGACACAGTGACACAACCGTGCCCGATCTATTACAGTGTTGGGAACACGTTCTGTTCATACGACTAAATGTGAAATGTGTTGATCTTAACGACTTCCTCTTGCAATCACTGTGACACTGTTAATCAGTGTTATTTACTGGAACTTAATAATTCAGGAACCTCTCTTTCCTTTCTATCTATAGTCCCATGCAAACCTGTCACTTTATATCATGCTGATCTGCCAATTATATCATGCACACCTGTCACTTTTACATATGTAGGTAGTATCGGTATTATTATTGATACGTGTATTTTTATGGTGCTATTATTGATTGGTTGTGTTATCTTCCTATTTTTATATTATAAAACTGTTTCTTGTTAACTTTAAACTACACTGTCAGAAGAAGGAAAACCAAGCATTTATTTGCCATAACTTGTTATTGCAAATGACAAATACACTTTTTGAACTTGAACTTAAGGCATCGCTATGCACCTGGAAGCCACAGTCAGGGCCTGACAGAAGAGGTGCCTCTAGCCATCTCTGCACTGTAGTTTTGATTGTCCCCAATTAGTGAGCTGCATTGCCGTTGCCTCTAACTGGGGACCCTATTGAAGTTCCCTGGTTTTGTACTCGGTCTGTGTTTCTGTTTATTGGTTTCTGTTCGGTGTGGTAAAGAAGACAATTACAAGGATGTTTCCCCTCAACTCTGCGCCTTGTTCTGCTTCCTGGACAGTTACGGGTAAAACAAACTATGGGGAAACCAGATAATTTCATTCATTTTGTGCAGAGCAGAAAATCATACAATTAATTGTATTATTTGATACAAAAACATTCTGCAATAAACAGTCAGTCAGTAGCTGGAATTGATTTGAATAGGAGCTACAATTGAATCCAACTGTTGTCTGTGATTCAAATGAAAAAGTGGCAAAACATTGATAACTGTTATTTACTTTTCCAAATATATAGCTGTCCCATTCACACTTGTGTACTTTCATAACGTCACCTGATGTGTCATCTTCAGCTGATGATTGTGACCCCTTTGGTGTTCCATAGAAAGCAGCCTGCATGCAAAATGTATCTCCACCCACATCCAAGCAAAGCTGTCAATCAAACTTCATTGGATAACGAAAACCGATGTTCATCTCACTGCCAGTAGGTTGTGCAAACTTGTATAATGCACTTTCAAGGTGATATTATAAGCAAAGACAAAAATTCTGACAGCCATATACATAATAATTTATGAGCTTTTGTTTCTGCATATGCTATGTCCAAAGTTGTTTAACCCATAATGGTTCAGGAGATCTTACAATGTTAACAATTACTCAAACACATCCATTTATTTTTACAATTTATTTGATTAGTAATGGAAATATTAACACAATATTTCTGAAAATAGTCAAAAAAAATAGAGTTGATGTAATGCAATAACTAAAATTCATAGACTGAAGTGTAACTACTGAAATCAGTGAGTTCAGAGTCCTAACTGGAATTATATTTAGAATATAATGTCACGCCTCTGCCTCCGGGCACGCGCAGGGGCGGGCGCGCACTACAGAGCTACAGACAAGCACCTGTTCCCACACCTGTTCCCAATCACCACTCACGCACCTGTTGCTCCTATCCTCATCACCTGCCGTATTTATGCACCTCCCAGCCGGATCAATGGTTTATGCACGCATACCACATCGCGCACTCTCCTCGAACAGACATCCCGTGAACCGATCTATCGCCCATTCCCGACTATTCTGCCTGAGCCCTGCCTGTACGTCTGTTCTCCGCCGGAATTACGATCCCTCGACTGTCCCCGACTACTCTGCCCGCTCCCTGAAGCCGGCCGCACGTGCTGCCGCCCGCACGTTCACCAACCACCTGCCCGGCTACTCTGTCTGCTGCTCGTCTGTACTTTCGCCACCGACTCGCAGGACGCCTCGGAGTCCGTCGTCGGCCTTGCGAAAGTATTGAAAGTATACTCCCTGACATTTTCCTGCTGGAAAGTTAAAGACCAATTCAAAAGTGATTAAGTAGATCTTTTTCCCATTTGAATCTAACAACAACACCAGGTAAACCAATCAAAAGTTTACAAATATATAAAAAATGTAATCCATCCTGTTTCCACTGATCATTACTGAGATGTTTCCCCTACTTGATTGGTGTATTCCTGCAGTAAATTCAATTGATTTGAAATTATTTAGAACGTCACATACGTGTCTATATAAAATCCCTCAGTTGACAGTGCATATCAAAGTAAAACCCAAGCCATGAGGTCAAAGGATTGTCCATAGAGCCTGAAATGGGTTTGGTTGAGGCACAGAGAAAGGTACTAAAAATATCTGGTGCACTGAAAGTCTCCAATAACAGAGTGGCCTCCATTATTCTTAAAAGGAAACCGTTTGGAACCACCAACAAGTCTTTGGCCAAATGATAAACCGGTGTGTATCGTTTGGCCAATATGATAAACCAGCGTGTACCTTTCTAAATAAATATAACTTTTTATAATTAGGTTGTAACATATCAATATTTGAAAAAGTGAAGTGGTCTGAATACTTTCCAATGTATATTTTTCAAACTACATTAAATGTTTGTACCAATTCCAGATTGCCCTTTAAAATATCCAGGTTAAATACGGTTGAGGACATTAACTGGTTTCCTCATAGGCTCTATTGCTTTCATCATTGTATTCATATTTACATTTACCTTTGTCTCAGTGTAAGAAGCCGTAGGGCCATTTAAGGAAGTAATTTGTAAAGCAGACAATTCATCAAATGAGAAACATATATGAACTATAATATACATACAACCAAAATATTTATTTAATACTCTGGGTGGGTATAGAGGTCTGCCTAGGAGCCACTAAGCAGGAACTGGTCAGATGGCCATCAACTGCAAGGCAAACAAAGCAGAACGGTCTCATACAAGTAGGACAAGGTAAATTTTTACAGCCAGTTTTTTTATGCCAGACAACTGTGCCACAGGTGGGACAGGCCCGTATGGAGGGGCAGAAATGGTGTCCAAAAATGGAGGTAACGGGGCAGTTCTTCAGCAGCTCCAGGGTCTCATTGGTGCAGTTATGATTGTCGCAGCGGTCAGCCCGTGGTTGTGGACCTTTCCACTGATTCATGCACTGCCAGCAGAATTCAAAGGGCTGGCCTTTTTTTGACAAACACATGTTGCAGCGTACACTCAGGTTGTGGGAGTTGCTTCTCTTTAAATATGACCTGCATCCTGGGCACTTTTGAGGCAGGGGTGGATATTAAAATTAGTAGTGTTTTCTTGCAATGTTATTTCTCATGCAGTACAGTCAGTAGACTTGAGCCATGTCAATAATGCTTTGTTGTAACTAGGCAATGTCATAGGACAGTTAAGCATATGTCAATAATACTCACTTGTTTGATTTCCTGCTGGGCTAAATGCAAATCAAGCATAATCTGCTCAAATTCCTGCATCTCCTTGGTGGTCAGACGTGCCATTTTACACACCTCTTGGAAAGTCCACTCGGCGCCACACCTTTTGCCATTTTTGTCAGCAGGACAAGTGAACCTGTATTGTTTCTGGGTTAACAAAAGTACGTTAGTAATGATTTCAGACATTGCAAACATAAACATGTTGAATTGCCACAGGCTCTTATTATAATGACAAACCATAAATAACCGATAATATCAACTTTCTTCCCCCAAATTGCTGGCGTACCTGTCTTAGAAGTTCATAACACCATCCTGTCACTGACTCTGGGGTGGCTGCGTGACCACAAGACATTTCTGCCCTTAGAGACATATAGTCATCACCGGCTGAAGACACACAATGTATTTAGTCAGTAGGACAAGAAAATATTATAGTTAACATCTATGTTATGGTCATGGAATGTTTTAGTCTGTCTTAACATCCTAGTTGTTTTTCATATTCATAAGTATTGAAATCCCAAACAGGTTATATTTAGTTTATTGTTAGAGCATTGGAAATAACATGTAGTATAACATTTGCCAAATATTTTTTTTAATTAAATTAATTCTTCAATTGACAATTTCTTACTTATTTCGTCCTTCCTGTTGACAAATTTGAGTGTTGTGTCGCGAGGGTCATAACATTTCTCTGGCTCCAGCTGTCTGGTTGTCATCTTGTTGCTCTCTTTTCTCTGTCCCTTTCTATAGTTCCAGAATTCTCGTACCTTATTTGAAAGCCACATTGAAAGAAAAAACCCGAATGCCAGGCAACTGCTTCTGGCTACTGCGACATTGATTTCGAGTGGAATAGCTGTGAGATTTGACGGAGCTTTTCAGATTTTTGTGGACTTTGATTTCACTTTCTCTTTCGACGGTGTTTATAGAATGAAAATTACTTTGTCAGCTGAGTATCTGGAAAAATTGTTTTGGACAGCCCCATGTCAAATAGAGAATGAGAAAAATTGTCGAATCCCGTAGGTCTGCAACTCAAACACATTAGTCCCCATAAAAATCGATGCACTTAAAGAAAATGTACATTCCTGTAAATCCAGAGAAGTTGAACTAATAATGGTAACTTCAAATATGGCCAATAAGTAGGGAAATCCGAAGGTGAAAATAACATATTTATTTTAACGAATGTGACGTGAGTCAGTCCTGTGTTCCAATGGCACGTTGTGTTTGTTAATTCATGTTTATAGTTTTAAGGCTAACCCGTTGTCGCCTGATAACTGTTAATTTTGAAAATGGTGTTTTGAGGGTACTATTTAATGAAGCTGCCAGTTGAGGACCTGTGAGGTGCCGGTTTCTCAAACCAGACACTAATGTTTTTGTCCACTCTAATGTATTTTGTCCTCTTTCACTCTTTCTGTTCTGGTTAGAGCCAGTTTGTACTGTTCTGTGAAGGTCAGTACACAAAGTTGTACGAGATCTTCAGTTTATTGGCAATTTTTTGCATGGAATCGCCTTCATTTCTTAGATACGTTTTAGAATAAAGTATTTTTTTTCTTTCCATTTTGAGCCTGTAATCAAACTAAGCTGATGCCGGAAATAATCAAATAGTCTTACAAAGATCGTTTTATTGCTTCTTTAATCAGTACAACAATTTATAGCTGTAATTTACAGCATTAACAATGTCAACACGCTTTCTGATACATTTTTTTATTTTAATGTACAAAAACTAGTCATTCTAAAACAAGGACATTTCTCTGCATCCCCAAACTATTGAACAGTAGTGTATGTACAGGAGAGGTATCAACAACGCAAAGCCAACGGGTCAAACCTCACTGGTCAAACCTGATTTGGAAATTGTCCCCTAGATTTGTTGCTCAGAGATTTTTTCTATCATTTATGTGTTGTATGATTTTTGTTTTAATATTTAATCTTAATATGATTGGATTTCTATTATGATGTTTCTTATGGAAAGTCCCTGATATCTCCAGACAGGTTGTTCCAAAGAACACTTTGGCCGTAGTAACATAAGTAGGGAAATGTTAGATAATTAGTCTCTGTAGTCATAGTGATGAGCACTGGTATTCCCCTGAGATCCCAAGACAATTTACCAGTCTATAGGTCTGTATTCTGCATTTCAATCCTGCAGAGTAATTGAACAATTGCCATGCAGTTATTGCAGTATAATGAGAAATGTCTGTTGAGGAACAGTGGAAGTGTATTAGACAAAGAAGTGTGTCTGGCCCACCAAGTCTCCGACAGACTCTTGATGATGTTAATCAGTGTCCTGGGTAACATTTACCTTTCTAAAGATCTGGAACACCAGGTGTGGTCCCTCAGCCTCACCTTCCGGCGCTCACCTGGAGAGACTGATCCTCTCTGAGTTATGGGTTGCTAGACCGTCCCTTGTCTTCTGGACTTGACTGGTGAGGAGCAGTGAGGATAACGTAGGCCGTGAAACATACCATCTTTTAACTCTTTGGTTTGTGACCAAAAATTAGCTCCCTTTACTAAGAACTTGCAGCATATCATGGTCATTGAGGATTGCATATGTTTACGACCAATATGGAGTCCGATTATTTAAACATTTATATTACATTCATCACTAAGGCTATGTTCCCTTGCACTCATTTCCCTAGCCGTCCCTCAATAACCTTCTAGTGGTAACCCTTATAACCACTCTCCCATTTTACCCTCTCACTACGTTATACCACAGTATGTGTAAAGACATTACTCTTAAGATGACATCTATTTTTATCAATCGAACGTATCGAAATTTTACATAACACTAATGGGCCAAGAGTCAATATTTCATTTGTTATTAAAGCTTCTAACCACTATCTAGAGGCCAAGGACAAAGCAGCCTTGCCTTCCCAGTGGCTTTGCTTTTGGGCTTTGGTTGGAACTCTATTTAAGTCCTACCTTGTTGTCATAAGACATCTTGTCAATGCTATCTGGAAAGAGAAAGTAAAATGCATTGGTCCAGGTGAGATGTAAAGGCCTACCTAGGAACCAGTGAGCAGAAAGAGGTCAAAGTGCACTGAATTTTAAGCTTAAGGCAAACAAAGTAGAACTGCATCCTAAGTAGGACAAGGTACATTTTTATAGGCGGTGGTTTTAAGCCAGACAACTGTGCCAAGGGTGGGACTGGCGTGTATGGAGGGGCGATAATGGTGTCCAAATATGGAGGTAACAGAGCAGTTCTTCAGCAGTTCCAGGCACTCATTGGTGCAGTTATGACTCTCACTGAGTGATACGACCCTAGATTCTTTTCCTTTTCAACAGTGTGCAAATGACTTCATCAGTTGACTAGCTTTGAAATGTAACTCGACCAGTCTGTTAGGACAACAGATTGAAATAGGGATGCAGAAGCTATAATAATGACCCATAGCTACAACACATTCATCCAAAGATATTGTTTGTTCTCTGGAAGAAAATAAACATTCTCATCAATACAGTAATGATTGTTAAGGCAAACTATGGGCAATATGTAACGAATCCAGAGGTGAAAGCACATATTTATGTGAGCTGAAACTTTCCAAATGTCAGTAGCATGAGAATTAAGGTGGAACCTGTCATTCTTTGCAAACTTTTGTCCAGGATGGTGTTTTTTCTACACATTTCCAAGTGAAATTACCCAGTGAAAATATCAAGAGACATTTTCTTTGGCTTTTTTGTGGAACTTTAAAAGATTATCTTGACATTAGATTTGACTTCAACATCAGAAGGAAGACAAGTGTGCAATTTAACCAAATGAGAAAGTGAAAGAAACAACTTTCCGTCAAATGTAAAAAGACACACCCAGATGGCTGTTATAAGTTAGACAACCCTTTACAACACAGACATATTGAACTACAACAGAAGGGCATCATGATCTGCCTTCAAGTGATAGGACCTACAATGTATAAAACAAGAGTCAATGTGGCTGATACACATGGGACAGTGAAACAGCTAAAGCAGGACATTTTCAAGAACATACCTAAGACTTCAGGTAAGATGAATAGAACATGTATACTGGGCAATGTGAATATATAGTATGTATTGAATAATTTATTCTTAATTTATTTCTCTAAGGGGGGAGGTGTTTAATGGGCTTTATGATATCAATGTTATTGATGATTGCTAAAGCAAACAAGAAAATTAAAATGCATTGAATTTTATTAGGTCAATTTTACACACACACACACACACACACACACACACACACACACGTACACGTACATTACAATCATTATCATTCTGGAATTTTAATTGTTTGTCCGAATTTATAAAAGAGAAATAACATTGATGACAAAAACAATATGTTATGACAAAAACAATACATTCATTAATATAGTCATAGTCAGTACATGTTTATGTCTACACATGTAATGTATAGTTGGTTTGGTGCTTTTAGCTTTAACATTTCAATTAATATTGTTAGTGGGTAGATTAATGCATGATAATCTATATAATACATAGCTCAAACATGCTAAAGTTGTTTTGGTCTCTCTAACTTTAGCGTTTCAACAGACAGGTTTAATTAAAACTACTTATGCAAATTATGTAAATTCATATAACGATTATTAAGTTGAAACATGGGAAACAAAATGTAGGTGTCTCTACTATTCAAGATTTAGAAGTGTCCTATTAATGCAAATTTCAAACATCAAAAACATTTAATAGAATTTGTTTATAAACCATATAAAGTGTAGCCTTAGAGCTTTGAAGTTTTTATTATATTTTTACTGGCCAAGAAGCAAGAACATTTTGGATAGAAATCCTTGTATTCCTGTGCTTCTTATTCAAGTCCATGTTAATTTATAAAGATTTTTATGACTTCTCTTATTTTGAAAAATCTGCACAGGTGTGACATAATATCTTTTTCTGCTCAAATTGTGTTGGTAAATGCTAGATATTATCACTAAGGCACAAGGGGTTGTGGAATATTGTCAGTATATCCCAAATCCTCATATACAACGGCACTTGTGTCTTATTGCTACCATGGCAATCAGCCAATCAGCACTCATGTCTGAAGCCAGCTGGTTTATGAGTAAGCAATAAGGCTGGGGGGGTGGTATACGGCCAATATACCACACCCCTCCATACCATGTTTATACTAGGATGTTTTAAAATGTTTTGACAATTATATGCATTTATCTATTATTAAGTATGCAGCTCCGGAAAAACTTAATTGACCAGTGAGGAAAGTTTCTGTATATGTTTCCATCTCAATTTCAGTTTACTCCATGCATATTTTTCACACTGTAATACTGAAAAGAATATGTCACAGTTAAGCTATTTCATATGTAATTATTCTGCTTAACGTAAGATCGCTGACTCCTTCTTTTTACAGGTCTTAATGAGGAGTCTGTGATGCTGACAGTCAAAAGCAAGCTAATGGAAGACACTAAACCCGTGTCATTTTACCATGTGGATCACATGTCAGTCATTCACCTGGTTCTGCAGGTACATGGAGGATAGAGTGAATAACCACCTTGCCATCTGGCATTGATACTTCTACCCTACCAGTCCTTCTACCCTACCAGTCCTTCTACAACCCTAACAGTCCTTCTGTGGAGCCTGACTCATCTTTAGATTTCATCTTTGGTTCTGGTTGCTCTATGGACCTTTGTCGCTACTGTGATTCAACATTTCTATTGTTTTAAGCTGATTCTCAGCATGAGCATTTTGTTATTACTGCTGATGTTAAAAGGGCTTGATAAAATCCATATTATCAATTAATTGTGTACTGAGGTCTATTGCTGTTGGTGATATGGCCCCAGGTTGAGAAGGACAGAAACAAGAGAAGCATTATGTCACATAATAGAATGACACATGGCAAACTTTTAGTATTATCACCACATGCAAGGTGATAATAGAATGACCACATGCAAGCATAATAAAATACATTTACAAAAGTAATTTGTATTGTAGCATGTAAATTGATGTAACCCATTGATGTGTAATTTGGTTTTCTATGGTAAACCTGACGCTTTATTTTTTAACTCCTATCTCTGTAATTTTGTGATTTCACTTGGTTCAATTGTATGAAAATAAAAATATACAGACCGTATACAACTTTCTCTTGTGTATTGTTTGTTGATATTTAAAAGACAATAATTAATAAAATTGGCTTGTGGCAAATGGGGGACTTCCGTAGTACTCTGGATGATATAAGTACAGTACTTATTGTGGTGGAAAACTCTAAAGATGTCATCTAGGATGTAAC
Source organism: Esox niger (assembly GCA_016801105.1). Lineage (NCBI taxonomy): Eukaryota > Metazoa > Chordata > Actinopteri > Esociformes > Esocidae > Esox > Esox niger. The sequence goes on from JACXGJ010008893.1 coordinate 20,879, forward strand.
TAATGTTTTCTTTATGAATGTTTCTGTACGTCTGTTAATCTGAATCATTAGACCACACCTCGTAAAATGAAACACGCAGTTACTATCGCTTCATGTTAAGGAAGTTGAGAAACAAATATATGATTAGTGATAACATTGTTTATGTTCTGTTTACCACATGATCAATTCAGAGCTGTGTTGATTCATAGATACCATTTTGAGGAAAGTTTCTTATCTTCTTATCTGTCACACTCTCCTAACAAAGTATATATTTGTCAACTGTATGCCTCAGAAGGAAGAGATTTCAACAAAGTTTGCATTACGCTGTCTACCTCTGTTTTCACCCAGAGCCCAGAATATAGAATAATTAAATACAGAAATCACCTTATTCAGTTTTTTTACATGGGCTTCCAACTGTCCAGCATCCAGTACAGACGATAGGCGTTTTTTGTTTCATACAATGATCAATATGTGGAAAAATACCTAGTGTTTGAAAACTTCCTGACACTTTGGACCCCTTTCAATTCCCATACCGCCCCAATAGATGCCATCTCCCTGACGACACACATCGCCTTCTCCCACCTGAAAAAAGTCAACACATATGTGAGGATGCTGTTCATGTGGAATACAGCTCTGCATTCAACACTATTGTGCCTGCCAAGTGTTTTCTTTAGCTCAGGACCCTGGGACTCAACACTTCCCTTTGCAATTGAATCCTGGACTTCCTGACGGGCAGACCCCAGGTGGTGAGAATGGGTGACCTCACCTGCTCTGCACTGACCCTAAGCACTGGTGCCCCAGAAGGCTGCGTACTCAGTACCCTGAGTACTCCCTGCTCCCGCACAACTTTGTGGGCACACAAAGCTCCAACATTATCCTCAAAATCGCGGACCACACAACCCTCCTGGTTTTCATCTCCAACACAGATGAGACCGCTTACAGAGAGGAGGTAAGGAACCTTGCTACATGGTGCCAGGATAACAAACTATCTCTCAACGCCTGCAAGACTAAAGAAATGATTGTGGACTTCAGGAAGCTGCAGAGGGGGGTCATGACCCCACACACATTGATGGAGCTGAAGTGGAGAGTGTCTCCGACTTCAAGTTCCTCGTTGTGTTCAACAAGGATGACCTCATCTGGTCCAGACAAGCGAACTCAGCAGTGAAAACTGCCCAAAAATGACTATACTTCCTGAGGAGACTCAAGAAGTTTGGCATGTCTGTAAAACCTCTCACCAACTTCTACAAGTGCACCATTGAAAGCATCCTCTGCATTACTGCCTGGTACGACAGCTGCTCCACTGCAGAACGCAAGTCTCTCCCGAGGGTGGTAAAGTCTGCTGAGCGTGTCATCGACTGCCATCTCCCCTCTATGCAAGGCATCTGCCATACACGATGCCTGACGAAGCATGGAACATCATTAAAGATCTCAGCCACCCAGGTTACGGTCTGTTCACACTGTTGACCGTATGGTTGACGCTACTGGAGAATCGGAGCACGCACTTCCTGACAAATATTTTTTTCCTGCCCCAATATAAGCAGACAAGCAGGTGCGTGCCATGGTAACCTGGTTCCTAATACAGGATCCTTCATTAAAAATAGCCTCTTGTGCCTGTATACACATTTCAAATGTATTATATTTCCAATTTATCTTGCACTACTCGCAAGTAATCTCAAGCGATCAACCACTCCTGCTTCATTGTCACAAGTTGTGACCAGTAATCACATCTTGGTTGATCAAGTCCATTGTTCTCCACAAAGACTAGCAGAAACTATATAAATGCATGTTTGGCTGGGTAACAGCAGGGAAAAGTTTGATTGTATTTACAGCATAATCAATAATAGTAGATAATGGACGTGGAGTCATAAGCGCATGATGCCAATATTTTAAATGTGATCATCCAACTCAAACCTAACAAATGGCTCTCAATTTAAAACATGATATATTGTCTGTGCTTCAAAGTTACCTATCAGGATTGTCCTGTTCTTCCCACAACAGAGGCCAGTCTATTATAGTGTTGGGAACATGTTCTATTTATATGACTAAATGACAAATTGTTGAGGTTTTTGATTTTTCTTCTTGACAACTTCCTCTTGCCATCACTGTGACAATGTTAAAATGATTAATGTCTGTGTTAAGAACCGCCCCCTCTTTCGAATGACACGTCGTCATTTCAGCAGTGTACCTCAAGCATTATTATATTATCAGTAGTCTGAATGAATTGGCTTGCTCATACTTAAACCGTGTTGCTACATGGAATAACTGTTTCAACATTATAGAACCAGTGATTAATATCAGGGCCTCTAGGCATCTCTGTGCACCTGCGGGCCACAGTCAGGGCCGGATGTAGAGGTGCCTCTAGGCATCTCTGCACTGTAGTTTTGGTTGTCCCCAATTAGAGGCAGCTGCACTGCGTTGCCTCTAATTGGGGATCCTATTGAAGTTGCCCTTGTTTTGCTTTCATTGTTTGTGTTTGTACTTGGTTTGCAACTGTCACTCCTTTTATTGTTTTCTGTTTAGTGTGGTAAAGAAAACCATTAAAAGTTTGCCCCTCAACTCTGTTTCCCCTCAATTCTGCGCCTGTGTTCGGCCGCCTTGACAGTGGGTACCGAAAATCGATGTTCAACTCACTGTCAATAGGTTGTGCAATCTTGCATACTTCACTTTTAAGGTAGTATTATAAGCTAAGACAAAACTCTGACAGCCATACTCAAACACATCAAATTATTTTACAATTTATTTGATTTGCAATGGGAATATTTACACATATAATGCATATTCTTGTTAAATAACTTAGTAAAACAACCTTTTTTGGGGTTCTGAACATCAATAACCGTTTGTAAAGGTCATGATGCAATGTTATAGTACAATCAGAGAGTATTTATACTCATTGACTTTTGTTTCAACTGATCATTATTGAGATGTTTCCACTACTTGGTTGGAGACCACCTGTGGTGAATTCAGTTGATTTGACATGATTTAGAAAGACAGAAAACCCAAGTCATGTGGTCAAAAATTGTCCATTGATCCCGAAATGGGATTATGTTGAAGCACAGATCAGGGGAAAGGTACCAAAAAGTAACTGTAGCATTGATAGGCTCCAATAACAGAGTGGCCTACATTATTGTTAAAATGAAAATGATTGGAACCACCAACAGTCTTTGGCCAAATGATAAACCAGTGTGTATCTTTTGGCCAAGATGATAAACCTGCGCGTATCTTTTGGCCAAGATGATAAACCTGCGCATATCTTTTGGCCAAGATGATCAACCAGTGTGTACCTTTTGGCCAAGATGAAAAACCAGTGTATACCTTTCTAAATAAATCTGACTGTTATCCTTTTTATAATTAGGTTGTAACATATCAATATTTGAAAAAGTGAAGTGATCTGAACACTTTCCAATGTATATTTTTCAAACTTCATTAAATGTTTGCACCAATTCCAGATTGCCCTTTAAATTATCCAGGTTAAATATGGTTGAGGACATTAACTGGTTTCCTCATAGGCTCTATTGCTTTCATCACTGCATTCACATTTACATTTACTTTCGACTATTCATCAAATGAGAAATATATCTGAACTATAATATACTTACAGCCAAAAGATTTATTTCATGCTCTGGATGGGTATAGAGGTCTGCCTAGGAGCCACTGGGCAGGTCATATCGCAAAGAAGCGCAAGGCAAACAAAGCAGAACTCTATGTTACAGGTTGGACAAAGTAAATATTTACAGCCAGTTTTTTTATGCCAGACCACTGTGCCACAGGTGGGACAGGCCCGTATGGAGGGGCAGTAATGGTGTCCAAAAATGGTGGTAACGGGGCAGTTCTTCAGCAGCTCCAGGGTCTCACTGGTGCAGTTATGATTGTCGCAGCGGTCAGCCCGTGGTTGTGGACCTTTCCACTGCTTCATGCACTGCCAGCAGAATTCAAAGGGCTGGCCTTTTTTTGACAAACACTTGGTGCAGCGTACACTCAGGTTGTGGGGGTTGCTTCTCTTTATATATGACCTGCATCCTGGGCACTATTGAGGCAGGGGTGGATAGTAAAACTTGTAGTGTTTTCTTGCAATGTTATTTCTCATGGAGTACAGTCAGTAGACTTGAGCCATGTCAATAATGCTTTGTAGTAGCTAGGCAATGTCATAGAATAGTTAAGCATATGTCAATAATACTCACTTGTTTGATTTCCTGCTGGGCTAAATGCAAATCAAGCATAATCTGCTCAAATTCCTGAATCTCCTTGGTGGTCAGACGTGCCATTTTACACACCTCTTGGAAAGACCACTCGGCACCACACCTTTTGCCATTTTTGTCAGCAGGACAAGTGAACTTGTATTGTTTCTGGGTTAACAAAGGTACGTTAGTAATGATTTCAGACATTGCAAATATAAAAATGTTGAATTGCCACATGCTATAATTATAATGACAGGTCATAAATAACAGATAATATAGCATATAATACTTCTAAAACTGGTGTACCTGTCTTAGAAGTTCATAACACCATCCTGTCACTGACTCTGGGGTGGCTGCGTGACCACAAGACATTTCTGCCCTTAGAGACATATAGTCAGCACCGGCTGAAGACACACAAATATTTAGTCAGTAGGACCAGATAATATTATAGTTAACATCTATGTTATGGTCATGGAATGTTTTAGGCTAGTCTGTATTAACATTCTAGAAGTTTTTCTTATTAATGAGTATTGAAATCCCATACAGGTTATATTTAGTTTATTGTTAGAGCATTTGAAATAACATGTTGAATAACATTTGCCAAATAATTTATTTGAATTAAATTCACAACTGACAATCTCTTACTTATTTCGTCCTTCCTGTTGACAAATTTGAGTGTGGTGTCGCGAGGGTCATAACACTTCTCTGGCTCCAGCAGTCTGGTTGTCATCT
>JACXGJ010008894.1:0-25750 GCA_016801105.1 Esox niger
CATTTAGAGGAACTGGGTGGGGCTACAGTCCCATTTAGAGGAACTGGGTGGGGCTACAGTCCCATTTAGAGGAACTGCAGGGACCTGGGTGCAGTTTCTGTCAACTGAAAGCAAAGGGGGCACTTGACAGAGTTAGAGTTTCAATGTTGAGAAAGATGGCTGCTCCCAGCTCTTTTTTTGGCTTGGAAAAGCAGAGTGGGGATAAAAAGGGAATGCACTGTTTACATATGGCTGACGGGCAGGGGAGATGGCCATCTTCTGTGGGGGATGCGAGCGCAGGCTGTTGACTTCTATTCTGGTTTGTATGGAGCTGAACTGTGTGATCCTGTGTGTTCTCAGGCCTGTTGGCCTTCCCCAACTACCGATGTCAAAGAGATCTGAAGTTGTTGTTTTTGTCATTGCCTGTGGAATTTTATAGAATGTTCTGGCATCTTGTGCTGGGTTACTGTTGAGTGGGTGCGTCAGGGCTGGGGAGTTACCAATGAGCTGCCAGAGGGTGGCTTTGACTTTAGTGCTTAAAAAGTGGGATTACCAGTGATCTGAAGAATTGGCGTATTGTGGCATTGCCGTGCATGGACTATAAGATCTTTGCCAAGGTCCCTTCTAATAGACTGAAAACCCACTTGGACTCTATTGTACATAAGAAACAAACGTACTGTTTACCAGGTTGCAGTATCACTGTTATTTTATCAGTGATTTTTAATCAGGGACATGTTGACTTTGACTGGTTTCTTAAGAGCAGGTGAATGCTGTTGATGGAGAGGACCATGATTGTCTGTTTAATGTGTCTGGTTTTGGTTTGGGGGATTACTTTGTGGCGCAGGTCAAGATGGTGTTTGCTGTAGGAATGCAACGGTACAGTGGGCCCATGGTTCGGTACGTACCGCGGTTTGTGGGTCATAGTAAATGGTTCGGTTTCGGTATGTCATCAAGTGTTTCCACTCAAGTAGCCGACATTGTCAAAGCAGTGCTTGTTTACGTCTTCTTACCCTCGTCATTGTTTTGAACCAGTGTTAATTGTGTAAACAAAAATATTGACAGAAAATTTATTGAGCACCTATTTTCAATTGCAGTTGATGAGACAATAACAGAATAGATCCAGAAAAAACAATAACTAAATTACTTTTTTTTTTTTCATTTTGGATTGACAAAAACGGGAACAAACAAAATTCTCTTTGGGACAAATGTCTTTATATAACTACCATAATTGGGTAGGAGGATTTAGGAAAGTGAGCTTTAAAGTGTTTCTGTTTTGTTCAATCTAAAGCATACCTGGGGCTTTACCAGAATGGTTTGCCTTTCTTGTTCCAACGTTGCAGTGCCCAGGTCACTCCAGAATCACCTCCGATTTTTCTCTATTCTGGCAGCAATGGCTTAAGTGGGTTCATTAAGGCTATTCCACCGGCACTTTAAATATCACGTAATGTAGCATTTCCGTGGGTGAAAACAGCTTTTGAATACTACAAACATCAAAACAAATCTGAAAGTGCATTATCACAAATTCCCCATTTATACAGTGGGGAGAACAAGTATTTAATACACTGCTGATTTTGCAGGTTTTCCTACTTACAAAGCATGTAGAGGTCTGTCATTTTTATCATAGGTACACTTCAACGTGAGAGACGGAATATAAAACAAAAATCCAGAAAATTACATTTTTGATTTTTAAATAATTATTTGATTCATCAGAAAAGCAGAACTTAATATTTGGTACAGAAACCTTTGTTTGCGTTTACAGAGATCATATGTTTCCTGTAGTTCTTGACCAGGTTTGCACACACTGCAGCAGGTAAAATCACTGATTTACACCCTAACTTGTCAACTATAGTATATACATTTCTTTGATTTCTTCTGTTGCCCTTGTTCTTGCATTTCCAACTGATATTTCCATCCATGTCAATTAAATTACTTGGAACGATTACATGTGTGCAGTATGTATTTCATACTGGCTATTTAGGCTACATTCTTTGGAAATGTCATGGGCATAATACTGTGCCTAAAATGTTAATAAATAATAGTAGGCTATATTGACATTGTAAACTAAACTTTGTGATACGTTTCCTTCAGTCTTACTTGATACTGTGTATAGCTTTCACAAACAATATTGACACGTATCAGTATGGAATTAAGGAGTACTCTATATACTTAGAAGTGTATAGCCCCACTTCACGATTAATAATGATGCTAGCATGCTACAAAATGTTGTTAGATTTTTTTCATATTCACGGTAGATGAGAGTATTTGTTTTTTGTTTCCCCTCTCTTCATTGGGTGCCTTTTAAAGAGGTTTCCTACTGAGAGGAGGGGGTTGTGTTCACTGTGATTGGTTACTGTGACATTTTAGACATTGGAGTCCCCTAATGGCCTTGGGGCCCCAAGCAGTTGCCTGCCTTACTTGTTCACAAGCTATGTGTCTTGTTCTGGGGATCTAAATCTACAACGTGCGTGTAGTCTGCAGCACAATAATGTTATGAACATTATGGGAAAACGAGGGCATAACGTAACTCCATGGTTCACGTGTGCGTATTAAACCATAGGGGCTGTACCAAACAGTTCAGTAACATACCATGTACCATTGCTTCCCAAGTATGCTGGGGCTACTTGTACAGTTAATGTGGTGGAGGGGGTTCATTTGGAAAATCTGAATGTGGTGCGGTATTCAGCAGAGATGTCCTTTATCTAGGCTGATGTTCACCTTTGCTAGTGGACCAGTCCTGGGTCTTTTGTATGGGGGGGATTGCCATGACAAGCATGGGGCTTAGGGCTTGGTTAGCAGCATTGGTATACGCTAATGACGTCTCTGTTCTGGTACTGCTTGAGCTGACATACAGGCCCGGGAGTCTAATTTAATGGTATAATGGGTGTCATCGGCCACATTTTACTGGGGTAGGAGGGAGTCACTACTGTTTGGATCTTTGTGTTGGGATTGGTGAGGGGGTGGTGGTTTCTTAGTGTGACGAGAATGTGTTATTAAAGACGAGCAAATCTAAAATGTCTACGTCTCTCTACTGGACTTTGTGTTGAATTGGAGACCAGGTGAGTTCATCCTCTTGCTCTGTCCCCTTCCAGTGCCTGCCCTACTCCCTCCTCCTCCAGCAGCTGGAGCTGAAGAACGTGCGGGAGCTGGAGGACCTGTTGATCGAGGCTGTCTACTGCGACATCATCCAGGGTAAGCTGGACCAGCGGAACCAGCAGGTGGAGGTGGACTGCAGCGTGGGCCGCGACCTGGGCCCAAACGAGCTTCCCAATATAGCCAACACGCTGCAGGAGTGGTGAGTCAGAGGCGGGTTTGGGGGAGACAAAGCAGTGTCAGGGTTTGGACTCTGTTCTGTATCAGCAACTCACCCCTAAAAGTGATTTGGGAGTTTTAGTTGAAATGAAACAACGTCTGTTTTTTGTGAGATGAGGTTTTGAGAAGGTTGTTGCGGCGTGACAATAATACAGTGAACCTGTGAAAATAATGCATGAACACATTTGAAATGTATTCTGATTACTTAAATGCACTGGATATGACAACAGGTGGTTGGATCCTCTTTGTTGTGTTTTGTATTCTAATAATTCAGATTTACATCCAAATGTCTTCTTGAATTTCCTGACACATATATATTGCTCTGAGGATTTCTATGTTGAGATTTTGGATGTGCTTCACGCCAGTGTTGGTCCCATGGTAGCCAGGGACAGCAAGGATGTAATCTTCAGATTCAAAGTCTGTGGCGAGCACTACAAGGAGACCAGGTGAAGCCCAGAGGAAGAGTGAGAGCACTATGTCAACCGCTTCCTCTCTCTCTAATGAAGCGGAGGAGCGACGTGCCAACATTATAACCGCCAGGCATATCAAGAAGCTAACCTAATCTCTCCTACCCAAACGCGGTTAGATGATGATTGACTTCGTGTTTAGGCAGATTTCACCACGTTGGGTTGACGGAGACTTGGGGAGAAGTGCAAAGGCCCTGTTTGCATTTATGCTAACCAGACGTAGAGCAGATCTGCCAATATCCTGGAGCGGCGCAGCTCTTTAGACAGCGCTCCCATCCCACCCCTTTTCCACTGAAGTCCCTGGCCGGTGAATTGAGTCAGATCGTTATCCTTCGAGTCTAAATTAGACTCACGCCCGGCGTCCCTCGCTCCACAGATCTTATCCCGCCACACGACTCCACCCCAACTCCCCATTGTTAATACTGGGGGATTTCAACGGCGGTGCCCTCAAAAACACTGCCTCCTTTATCAGCAATCTGTTACACGTGTGCGCTAAGGGCGGTCACGTAATTTATCTCTGCTTCTGCAATATTAAACCTACCGACCAGTCTATTTAGAAGGCTCCGCTAGGCACCGTGGGTCATATCCTAGTCTGTCTCATTAACATCCTGCCTAACTTAAACCGCAGACACAGAGAGCAGTCCAATAGCAGCTCCCCCAGACTGTTTCGATGGTACCGATTGGACCGGGTTCTCAGAATACTTTGTGACGGATCAGGCTGCAGAAGCCGTAGCTGATTACATCCATTTTGGTGAGGATGCTGCAGTACCTTCGAAGAGAGGGGAAATTTGTTTTGAAATGATAAAGCCTGGATTACAAAGGGATTTTAAATGAGAAATTGGTTAAAGGGCGTAATCAAAACTTGTTCAGCTGGAGAATAATTTACAAAGAGAAGGGACAAAAGTTGCCAACGAAGAGAAAGTTGAACGGCTGCTCCAGGATGGAAACAATAAAAGCCCACACAGGCGTTAACAACTGACTGTAGACCAGCCCCAGACCTCACTGGGCATAATTCTTGTTTTTTTCTAGATGTGATCTAGTTCAGCGTGATCTAGCGTCTTTGGCACGAGGGTTGTCAGACTCCGTGGTCACAGAAGCAGGGCCCTGACTCTCTGTGGTCGCCAAAGATCTCATAGCGGTTATGAAAAGGCTAGGGGTGTTAACGCTGGGGTCTTGGATCTATTTCCACCATCATCCCCATTTTCCAACTGTCCATTATTCCTCTCCACCGTTTCTATAACAAAAAACCATCAGCCCTAAAACGTCCACAATCCCACATGAAAGTCCCTTCTGGATAAGAGCGTCGGCTAAATGACTAAAATGGAAATGTTCAGAAATCCTGGGGAGGATTTACCTGCTGTGCTCTGTGAGCTGTTCACTCGCTCTGTAAGGGGATCACACAGTACCAGGCCCGTGATTAACGCCAGTCGTATGGCTGGTTCCCAGGGACATCCGTACAGCTGTCCTCAATTGCTACCATTCTGTTGAATAAACACCTTGTCACAATGAAACATTTTCAGTGCTTTCAGTTCTGTCCCACATACAAAACCAATTCATAGATATTGCAGACTTCCTGCAATTTCCCCACAAGCAGCAGAGGATTGGATGATTCTTATATGCACCTCCTACGCCTGGCTCAGTCATATATTTTGAGAAGCCAATCTGTGATGGGGTATTTGGACATTGGTAATGCTTTTAAACGCAACGCAGCCACGCCTAGTGTGACTGAAACCTTTTAATAAGAACTGTGGTTCAAAACATTCTGTGGTGTGGATGTTCTATTTTTTGGCAAATAGACCACAATGGGTGGGATCTAACAGTGAGCAAAGCACTAATGAGAACATATGGCTCACCACAGGACCCACTCATCTCACCGTTCCTGTTTATACTATAAAGAGTATTATAGGACCAGCTGTCTCCAGACAACATGTATGAAACAGTCAGGTGATACGCTAATGAAAAAAGGGTTAAATTCTATATGTTTGATTATTTTCATGACAGGGCAGTAAGGAAGTGAGAATTAGGATACCAGTACTTAGGAGACTAGAAGAACAGAGAGTTGGCCTAGCTTTGTCATGAACATCCTCACCATATGGCGTGTGTGGTCAAAGTTATAAAAGTTGTGCTACAGACATGAAGGTTTTCTTTTTGTTTTTATTGTTTATTTTGGACAAACATCTTATAAACTGAGTCCGTCCACAGTTTGTCTATTGGTGCCAGAAGAACTGAATAGCAGCAAGATCCAAGACTAAATCGTACCCCTCATGATGTGACTATCGGCTCCAGAGCCAGTCATCGGCCAGAACGTAGAGCAGGTGAATGTGTATAAGTATCTCCACACAATAGTTAACGCTGAGCTGAACTTGAGCAAACCAGTGGAAAAGTCTCCTCAGAATGTCAGTTTGATGGTCCAGCAGTCTAAGCCACTACATCCTGGGGAACATACAGCTGCAGCAGGATTCTAATTTGGCCTACCGCTCTTTCCGCCAAATCTGACCTCCGTCTCCCTGCTGTCTTGATCCAGAAAACACCAACTCACACTACCACCACCATGCTTGACTGTTGGTATCAGGTGCTCAATGTGTTAAGAAGCGTTTGGTTTTCGCCAGACTTTGGCCCATGTTGGCCAAAGAGGACCACCTTTGACTCGCCTAACAAATGTTCTTGAGCATGAGCATTGGTATGTTCATGTTAGCATTTGTATCTTTTTTGCTTGGTTTTGTATATATTTGCTATGTATGTATGTTAATCCAACCTACCACAGCCGAAGTAGCTTCTGGAAAAATAAAGTCATTAAATTCTCTCTTTGTTTTCCCTGTCTCTTTGTCTCTTGGTCAGGTGTTCGGGGTGTGAGGCCGTCCTGTGTGGCATCGAGGAGCAGGTGTCCAGAGCAAACCTGTACAGAGAGAGCCAGCTGAAGGTCAAAGTTCAGGTGGAGACAGAGGTAAGTTCCGGAGGCCTTAGTAGAGCCACAGGAAAGACTTAAACCCATTACTCGCTGGCCTGATTTTAGTGTCCCATGTTAGAGCCTTGTCCACAGCCTTCATTTTTGGATGTTGGCCACGGGCATCTTTTCAGTGTTCAGTCAGTCTTCTATAGTTTGAGGTAGAAGTCACTCCCCAACCTCTCCTTCCCAGGAAATGACACTGTAACGCTTTTCACACCATGCAGTTCAGCTGAGCTGTTCTTGGCAGTTCCTGCTTCCTACCATAGCTACTGGAAAGGACCTTGTGGGAAGATATCCAGCCAGTGGTGTGAATCAGACACTTATGTTTCCAACCCTCCCTATCCCTCTCCTTATCGCTCTCCCTCAGGTCTCAAACCTCCAGAAAACGCTAAAGGCCAGCTCCGCCTCCCCATCATCCGGCCCTGCTGCTGCAGGAGCAGCATCCAATCAGGACGCAGACCAGCCGGCAGAGCCGCGCGACCCCGCCTCCTCTCAGGAACCACGCCAACCAGGCAAGAAGAGTTCAAAGGTCAAAGGGTAAGTTAGGTTAAAGTCACTTTACTAAGTGTGTGTGTGTGGGTGTGGGTTAGGTTAGGTTAGGTGTGTGTACATTACCTTGTGGGAACAATATGTCCCAACAAATATAGTAAAACATGCTTTGTGGCAACATTTTTCAGGCCCCATGAGGGGAAAGTCAATTTCTGGCTCAGGGATTAGGTTTAGTGTCAAACTTACAATTAATTTTAGAGTTAGAAATGCAGGTCGTTTAAGGTCCAGGCATTGTTGGTTGAGCTTAGGCATTACGTCTAGGTAAAGTTCAGGCATAAATTTTACTTTAGATTAGGGTCAGGTTAAGGTTAGGGCAAAGACAAGTATAGGAAGTACGGGTTTATGGTCAGAACACAAGTATTGTTTGAGCCGATGTGAGAACAAGTTTGTGTGAACCCAGCCGGGCATTTAAACAGAGGGCAGACACATTCTTTTGTCACAATTATGATTTGATTTATTTGCTATTGCTTGTTGTTTTCTGTTGTATTTTTCCAGCTTACTATACTACTTTAAAACACCTGTGCAGAGATGTTGACCCAGAAGTAATGAGAATGTATATATGGGCTATTGTTACAAATTAGAGAACTAGCACTAAAACATATAACTATGAAAATGGACAGCTAAACAGCCAGAGGCACAGCTATGATGTTACTAAAAAACGTTCAGTGGCACTGACTGTCAAGTCTAATTACTTTTTGCGTTTTATTTGTATCTAAAATTTTTAAAAAATCCAATCGCCTGTATTGTTGCAAAATGTATTTCTTAAATGGTAGTTCTGTAAAAAGTGCTATAGCCTAAATTTATCTTGGGGCGGAAAGGCTGAGTTGCTACTGTCCAATTTTAGATTCACACTTGTAAGTTGGATTTAGAAAGAGTATCCTACATGCTGTTGTAGTGCTACTCAGAGCTGTCTATAAGCTTCACAACCGAACAGCAGGCCTACATGCTCTCTCAAGTGGATGGCGTGTTTGTTAAAGGATGAGTGAATTTGGAGAAGCACGTTTTCTTTCTTTTTTTGCGCAGTTGTGTCTGTTCAAGTGAGGCAAGGAAATGGTCGCGTGAGCCACAGAGAGGTGTGAAAGATGCCTTCACGAGCGATGAGCGAGGCTTTCCAACCACTCGGCCAACCTCACATGCTCCAGTCGCACGATAATGACAATGAAATGATTTGGAATGGCACCGAGGTGATTCGTCGGCCGCGGTGCTTCAAGTCATTCTGCGGCACCTTCATTTTGAATGCACTGGTATTTCTGTCATTTGCACAACAAACAGACGATTAAACTTCAGCTGTCAGCGGTAGGGGAATTGTCTGCATAGTGTAACTTCATTATTCTGAGAGGTTTCGCTTTGTAGCGATTCTCACAGGGCTACCTGGGGGCCTCTCTCTCTTCTGGGCCAATTATAACAAACTAATTCCTCATCTGTCCTGAGTTTAAAACATGTCACTGAAGGCTTTTTTTTCTTATTTTAAAGGCTTCAGGTGCTGAAAGAAAATGGTTTCTCCCTTTGATTACATGACAGGAGGAATCTCTTCTGTTTAGAGTAATTATTATTATTCACTCATTGGGGGACATTTTGGCAGTGAGAGAATGCTGTAGAAGTATCGCCAAAAATCTGACAGTGTGATATAAGATACTCTGTGGCATGGAATGTGATTTAATGGAGGCTCATATTTTATTGGGGATTTGAATCGCAACACATAAATTGCATTCACAGTGTGGATTACAAACCGGCATAAATAAGTTTAGATGTCTCATGAACGGCACAATACTGTAATGAAGACGTTTCTTTGGCCAAAGTCAACGATTTTGTAATGAATGAGACCAAAGGGGACCCAAACCAGCGTAAACCAACTTTGAGCTGTTTTTTTTTCTTTTAAATACGGTTTATTGAGGAGTGGTAAACTACTGTTTTACCTCATACTTCTATAACAAAAAAAATGTGTTGTTTCTGTAAATCGGATATAACTGTTTTATTAGCTGTTTTAATTATTCACCCTGTTCCAAGATTAGAGCTGTAGAGAGCTCATCCAGTTTTGGTTGATTAATATGGATAATAAGTGATTTCCCCAATAGCCCTGTGCGATTGAAACCTTCTGGCTATTCTGACAGTGTCACGTTTAATTTGTAGTAATAAAAACTATTAACATGTTACATTTTTAACAGACACTTTCATTCAAAGCTGCTTTGTCAGGCAGGCACGCATTACAAGGCTGTTCAATTCACTATCCCAGAGTCGCAAGCTAAATGTTCGACCAACGGAACCACAGACAGAAATAGCAATTAGGTGGCGTGCCGAGGAGGCGTGTGTGTGTGCTTAGGCATGATGTTAGCCCCCAGACCAGCCTCAGGCAAAGACCTGTTTAGATATGCAGTACAGGCTCCAAAATAACATGAAAATCCCTCTAGTTCACTGAAGTTTCTCTGCATTGGGCAGGTCTTATCCCTCTACCTGCCATTCAGGGTTATTCTTTTTCTGCTGTCGCCCTCTCACTGGACATGCAGGGATTAATCATCTAGTGTGAGTTGCTGTGAAATTACCCCGAAGCTGAGAGGCAATTTGCATTTAAGCCAAATGACACTCGGGGACCCGCTGCGGTGTGAAGAGATGGCCAGCCGTTACGAGAGACCGCCGATTTTAGTGATTTTAACTTTATCCGCAATAACTATGTTCTCTGTGTCAGGCTCCGCGGCAGTGGGAAGATCTGGTCCAAGTCCAACTGAAGGCGGAGACTGAGGCAATGACCAGGGACATCGCCACCGATCCATGGACGGACAGACGGGACTGATGAACACAGACTCATAGACTGATATTGTCACACACTGTCTGACACTCTGACCTGTGCATATTCAGACACACACACACACACACACACACGCACGGTTGCTCAGATAGCATGCAGACACAAACGTTCATGCGCAGTCAAATTAACATAGACTGTCAGACAGATGCTTGGCTGGAAGTGACTGACTTGACATCAATTTTGACAGGTGTGCAGACAGACAGGCCAACTGCCTGTCTATCTGCACGGTGTATATACACAGATCCAACTCCGTTCTGACAGACAGCGTGTAATCTGCAATGGGCAGGATGTCTCTGGGCTATCGAGAGCAGCAACCAGAAGCAGTGAAACCGAATGTGTGTATTTGATGTGTGTGTGAGTGTGTGTGTACTCTTGGTATAACACTTTTTGTTTTGGTTGTTTGATGGTCCATGTTTTAATTTCTTCTGAGGATTGAGTTAAGCTGTGTATAAAATCAGGATATTAATTAATTGTTGGTAATAAATTGAGCTCTATTTAGTCTCTCGTCTCTTCCTGTTTTTTTCTTTTGAAAGAAAAACTTCAGTGCTCTTCTTGAGGTGGCATCACTAGCTAAATGTTAACTCACAGAAGGGGTCTATCTGTGTTAGGTCAGACCATTAATTAGGTTATTCCCCACAGAGACTCATATATTATACAGAAAGTACCCCTGTGATCAGTCGACTTGGCTATATACCTCACACACACACACACACCCCGTTAATCTATCACAAACATCCGACAGACACACATACAGAGCATTCATATTTGATATCAGTGTATTTTGCCCAAAGCCAGTATTTCACCATCAAAATTGCCTGTCAGAATTGTCTGCCCTGGCTCCCTCGTCCCTCCATCATGCTCCAAATTTCCTTTTTCACGCTCATTCTGTCCATCTCACGTTGGCGCGCTTCCTCTCATTCTCTCTCCTCCTGTCTCCCTCTGTTTTCTCTCAAAACCCTCTCACTTTATCCTGCATGACGTTAATGGCAGCAATTGACTTCCTTGGCACCCGGGGAGAGAGAGGGAAAAATCGGGATAGCGTTGGAGAAATTATCCTATTCCATTTTAACCCCACTTCCTCCCCAGTTCCCTCTCCCTGTCTTCTTTCTGCCCCTCTATAATTAGTGGTGTTAATTTCAGTCAGTGCTATTGAGTAACTGTTTCACAGTTTTGCTGTGTTCTTAGCAGAAGGGACTTGTGAATTCTAACAGCTGTAAAGCTAGGTGTGTGTCTGAGGTGGATACCAAGTGTCCTTTGAACACCGTTCAGGGAGTCCTGCAGTACCTTCTGTTTGGACTTCTAATCATCCAGGCATTAAAACTTAGGAGGGGATTCCAGCCAATCAGTTAGAATGTTGGAATTAATCAGTAAAATGCACAAAGGTATACTTGTGTCTACCCAGTTGCATCTTTACTTCCAGTCCATTTACAACTTTCTATGGGTTCGTATCAAGGGTTTAAACCTAAGGGAAAAAAGCGTATTCAAGTTAAGGCTGTACTACGTACCATGAAAGTGGCTCACCTTTTTGCCAGTTTCATCAGTGTGGTAACAAATCCTCTAGAACTAACAACATCTGGGAGGTCTCCTGTCTGCCTCAAATGAAATGACTGAGCTGCGAGTTGAAGACCACAAAACTGCTCCTCACAGACTCACTAAGATTAATAACATTTCCATTGTTATTCAAATGGTGTTAAATCTTTGTGAAAATACCTCACATTACGCATTTAGCAATTGCAGAATGCATTTAAGTTATTTTATCGATTGGGGTGTTGCTAGGTATTAATACTTTGAGTATAGCAAAGACATTCATAATAAAAGGAAGAAGACATTGCCCATTTCACATCACAGCCTGGTGAATATAAGTTAGCTTTTTTTAATTTAGTCTCAAATTAAAATGGATTTATGGCACCAGGATTTATGTTTCTGCAGTGTGTTAATATATAGTTTGCCATTCAACTAGCCACACGTATCCTGCGCCCTAGCGTTAGAGAACTATATCCACTGGCTTCAGAGACTACTTTTCAGTGAAAGGGCTAGGAGACTGGTTAGGATTGAGGGAATGATGAACAGAGGTGGACCCAGAAGTTTCAAGCTGTGATCACTGCCATAGGCGCTTCTACCAAGTACTGAATTAAAGATCTGAATATTCATGTATGAGATTTTTTTATTTTATTTCAATAAAACTAGTTATAGCTTTGTCATCATGGGTTATTGTTGTACATTTTATTTAAATAAATGTATAAATAAAGTATTTAACACAACTAAATGTGGAGAAACTGAAGGGGTCTGATTACTTTCCAAAGACACGATAACTCCTCCACCATATTCACAGAAGAGGTGGTACAGTGGATATAAAAATCTACATACCCCTGTTAAAATGCCAGGTTTTTGTGATGTAAAAGAATGAGAAAGATAAATCATGTCAAAACTTTATCTATGTTTAATGTGACGTATAATGTGAACAATTCAATTGAAAAATGAACTGAAATCTTTTAAATGTTTTAATTAAAAGTAAAAACCTTACAATAACCTGGTTGCAAAAGTGTGCACACCCTCTTTTAGCTGGGGATGTGGCTGTTTAAAGGAGCTGCAGGAATTTCTGGCAAGTACTGGCTGTGTGCCAGCAATCATGTGACAGCAATTTCCAGTATTCTTCATATGAATGGCCTATGGGGTAGGGTGGCAAGACGGAAGCCTTTTCTCACAATGAAAAACCTCTACTCACTGCGGAAATTTGCAAAAACAAACATCAAGTCTCACAAATGCACCTGGGGAAATTTGTTTTTCATAATTCCACATCACCATACCCACAGTAAAGCATGGTTGTGGCAGCATAATGCTTTGGGGTTGTTTTTCTTCAGCTGGAACCGGGGCCTTAGTGAGGGTGGAGGGAACTATGAACAGTTCCAAATACCAGGCAATTTTGACACAAAACCTTCAGGTGTCCCTTAGAAAGATTAAGAGGAAGTTTACCTTTCAGCACAACGACCCAAACCACACATCCAAATCCACAAAAGCATGGCTTCACCAGAAGGAGATTAATGTTTTGGAATGGCCCTGCCAGAGCCTAGACCTGAATCCAACTGAACATCAGTGGGGTGATCTGAAGAGGGCTGTGCACAGGAGTTGTCTTCGCAATATGACAGATTTGGAGCGCTGTTGCTAAGAAGAGTGGACAAATATTGCCACGTTAAGATGTGCCATGTTAATGAACTCCTGCTGTAATAAAATAAAAAGGAGCTTCAACAAAGTATTAGTTAAATTTTTTACTTTTCCACTTCAAAGATTTCTGTTTGTTTTTCAGTTGAATTGTTCATGTTATAGGTCACATCACAAAAAACAGGCATTTTAACAGGGGTGTGTAGACTTTTTATATCCACTGTATGTCCTATTTATCCCCCACACTTTCCTCGTCATCACTCTGATATGTTCATTTTTGTCTCATCTGTCCAAAATAGATTTCAAATAACTCTGCAGCACATTTATGGCCATCCTGTTTTTATTTAACTTGTTTGTGTGGTCAAATGGACAGTGACTTCCTCTTGTTGTTATTCTAAAATGCAAGACAATCCTGTGTGTTTTTCTGAAATAAATTAGATCTTTGTGAGAACCTGTTCAGTCTAACCAGGGAATTTCTTTTCTCTTAAGGTCAAGAAAGTTGGGCCTCCTTTGTGTTCCTATGTTAACAGAACTTAGGTAATAAAAGGAATAAAGGGAACTTTAAATGTGGTCTGTCTATTATAACTCATTACTCAAGCTGTTTTATACTGAATTAATTGTATGGAATTTATTACAAAAAGGCTTATTATGATGCAAAACATGGTTTAAAACAGAGATTCCCAATTAAGTAGATTGAGAATAGCATCTGCTTGCTTATGCGTCTGTTGTCTGCTCTTGTCTCTGCCAGGAAAGCATCTCATACCCTGGAAGCTGATTTGACCTTCCTATGTTATCATAGCCCTGAAAATCCTTTAGTGTTAGAAAACGCCCCTCAGGAGGATAAAGAATTAAACTGATAAACTTCCTTTGACCTTGGATGAGGAAATGACAAGACAGATGGTCCATAAACAGCACACTCACATCCACATTTATGTGTACAGTAAAGCTAAACATTTTGTGAATAATGATGAGAAAGTTAGAGGTATAATTATCAGACCTCTTCATTTTTTCCACATTTTGTTATTATACAGCCTTATTATAAAATGGATTAAACAGGTTTTTTCATCATCAATCTACAAACAAAACCTCATAACAACAAGCAAAACACTGATCACCCTTGAGATGTTTCTACAACTGGATTGGTTGTCTACCTGTGGTAAATCCAATTGGTTGAAGATGATCTGGAAAGGCACAAACCTGTTTACATAAGGTCCCACAGTTGACAGTGCATGGTTGATCAAAAACCATGCCATGATGTCGATGAACTCCGAGACACGATTGTATCAAAGGCTCAGAGCTGGGGAATGGTACAAAAACTGTCTGCAGCACACAGTGGCCTCCATCATTTTTAAATGGAAGAGGTTTGGAACCACCAGCATTCTTCCTAGAGCCTGCTGCCAATATCAGCAATTGGGGAGAAGAAGTGCCTTGTTCAGGGAGATGACCAAGAACCTGAAAGTCACTCTGTTCCTGTGTGGAGATGGGAGAACTTTCCAGAAGGACAAGCATTTCTGCAGCACTTCACCAATCAGGCTTTTAGGGTAGAGTGGCCAGATGGAAGGCCTTCTACCATAAAAAGACATGGCAGCCGGCTTGGAGTTTGCCAAAAGGCACCTAAAGGTCTTCCAGACCATCAGAAACAAGATTCTCTGGTCTGATGAAATAAAGATTGAACTCTTGACTGAATGCCAAGTGTCATGTCAGGGGGAAAACAGATACCAGTTCATCAACTGGCCAATAACATCCACAGAGTGAAGCAAGGTGGTTGTGGCACCATGCTGTAGAGATGTTTTTCAGCTCTAGGGAGTGGGAGACTAGTCAAGATCAAGGAAATGATGAACAGAGCAATGTAAAAACAGATGCTTGATGAAAACCTGCTCCAGAGTGATTCACCTTCCAACAGGCAACAACACAAAGTACACAGCCAAGAACGTGCAGGAGACTTGAGGCTGTAATTGCTGCCAGTGGTGCAAAGTATGGAGTGAAGGGGTGTGGTTACTTATGTAAAAGTGATCTGTAGTCTTTCAATTGTTTTATTTTGAAACATTGTTTATAAACCAGTTTTTACTTAGTCATTATGCATTATTGAGTGTAGGTAGATGTGCAAAAAAAGACTTAGAATTTAAATAGTGAAGGGGTCGGAATACTTTTCAAATGCACATCATACCCCCCTTTTCTCTCAATTTCAGGATTTAGAATTTGAAGTTTATGGCAGCATCTCCCAACAGAAATGAACAACTCGAACCAAGACGATGTCTTCTGATCCGATCCCACGGACCCACGCTGTCTATAATATGACTAGCTTAACCAGGTAGTCAGTTCAACATGTCAGAGAACACTGCCTTGACTATCAACCACAAGCACGTCCTACGTAGGCGCCAAACCTGCTAGGAGTTGCTGGAGCATAATAGAAGAAGGGAACCACTGCCGCGGACATATTGGGCCAATATTAACCTCCTGTTTGGGAGTCCCAGTCACACTGGCTTTTGAGGAGCCTAGTGTCGAACCATTACATTTCTAGAATAACAGATTGGATAAAGCCCCTAAACCTTTTCACTTTTAAAACACAAAGTACAATCGCTGACTTTTTGTTTCACCTTTATTCTCCTAATTAATAGAGACAATAGTGGATGTGCACCCGAACCTCATTACTGACTCATCTCTGAAATTCAGTGGAAGTCAAATGGACCTCAGTTAGTGGACTTCAATGGCAAAGTCAGAACACTTCGCTCCCATGTGTTCTTGCTGGTCTCTTATGACAACATCTCTATCTCCTCATTGTGTGTTAGACGACAACTGCTGACATCCGTCCGGTGTTGTTGTCTACCACTACCCATCCACACGGCCCCCTTTATCTTGTCCCAAGGCCAGTCAGACACAATGCTAAAACACCAGTGTTTAATTTTTATTGGTTTTCCCATGGTACAGTGGAACCACACATCTAGAGGAATGATACTGAGAATCACGGAACACTGGACTGCAGAACAAGTCACGTATGATGTCATAACACTAGTGTAATACAATTCTAGTAGTTCATTTCTCAAAGCTGGTGGACAGAGTCAAATGGAGACTCTAATATTGTAGTGTACACTAGTCTAATATAGGGTACATAGTCTATGCTTGAAGTCAAAGCAGAATTTCAATGGAAACACCAGATGTCAGTAAAATGACTAATTCTGGACTGTGTCATTTATACCCATTATATTTATCTGGCACCAACACTGATCACACCAGATGTATCATTTGAATTCATTTCAAATATATTCAGTCTTATTGCACAGCTGTTTGGACCACTCCTCGTAATACAACTAAGGTTGAGAAGATATTGTAGCTTTACCCAACATTCCAGAAATCCCACTTATAAAATGTCTGTTAATGTCTCTTAATACACAGACTTCCAGAAAACATAGGATTATTCAGAAATTTGTTCAACCCTATACAACAGTATTATATACAGAAGGTGCTCATGCTCCCGAGAGAAAATGACACGCTCACTAAAGGCACAACAAAGACAGGCGGAAAAACAGCGACAAATCAAGAGAATAATTAAGAGAACGAAAAAAACACCCTCAAACACATTGCGGACGTGAAAACGGCAGTGGGCCTATTTGCATTGCATGCTTCCAAGCGGGAGTAAACAGTAATTTTTGAACCGTGTCACGTTAAGTACATTGGCTTTTGGCTACAACCCTGCCAACCAGCTTTGTGAAAAAACCCTTTCAGTCCAACTGAGCGGGATGGTTTTAACCCTTCACCGCCACTTAACACCCGTATTTCATTTCTACAATAACGCACGTTTTTCCTTTCAACCATCAATGTCACCGTTTCACCATCGTAGCTACCTGGTCAGTATCATGAAATATCTCAAACAGCCCCACACAGTTCTTCATGTGAAATCGAATCAAAACAAACAACCGCGGCAACGGTGCCGGCGGGAATCGAACGTTCTATCTAACACTGTTTGCTTGTGAATTAGTCAAGGCAGGTGAAGCGAAGGGAGTAGCGCGCCTGTTATAGCCCGAGGCAGAACAGACAGATTAATATAAAACAGAGCGGAAGGTTTGGTTGGTCTACAGTGATACAGAAAACAGAAGAAAGGAGATTTCACACCAAAGCACAGGGCGTGGGAGGATGGTGGCAGGAAAGATGCGATCGAGACTGGGGTTTTCTAGACCTCTCCAACGTAGGCAAGCAGAGGTTAGGCCGTGGCTGGACAACTGGTTTCCTGATTTTCACCTTCACAGTCAAAGAGAAACAGATAGTTGGTTGAACACCCCCTCTGGCTGAGTCGTTTTTCTCTGTCGCATCCCGTAGACATGCGCTTTATGTGGATACTGCTTTAGAAGTTCACCACAGGGATCCTGACGGGGAGAGAATGAGAGAAATGAACTAGAGTAATGGAGGGAGCATAGAGTCAGAGAGAGACAGAGAGTGAGAGAAAAGAGAGTGAAAGGGGAAAGATGTAGGAAGAGTCAAAGAGACAAAGTTGCTATTAAAGGAAGAATCTAAAGCAGCGGTTCTCAACAGGGGTCTTGGTCCCCATGTGGGCCTTAGAGAGCTGCCAGGGGGCCTTGAGATGACAAGGAAAAAGTCGATTAAAATGACTACTTGAAATTGCTATTACTAAATATATCCACATAGAACTTAAAATAGAGTGCTGTTAAAAGGTTTTCAAACTCCTGACCAATTCTCCCCTATTATTGAGTTACAAATGGCACGCATATATTTCATTCTGTTAGATATATTTTTAAAACACTGAAACTTGTGATAATTGTTTATATATTTGTAAGAACATTTGAAAACTGAAATATGTTGCTTGCCTAATTATTCAATCCCCCCACATTAATATATGTTGGGGCCAACTTTCACTGTAATAACAGCGTTAACTCTTCTGGGAAAGTGCTGTGTGAACCAGCTTGCACACAGTGTTTGAGTGATTTTTCCCCATTCATGGCAGTTTTGCTCAGGTTAGTTGGACGACACTTGTGGTCCATAATTTTTAAATAGTCCAGCCGATTCTCATTGGGATTGACATTAGGACTTTGACTCTCCTTTTTGTTCTAGAGTTAATTTAAAGTTAGTGGATTCAAGAAGAAGGTTGTCTTGCCGTAATTCCTTCTATTTTGCTCCATTTATTTGTCCTTCAATTGTAACAAGATGCCCAGTCTCTGTTGGTGAGAAGCATCCTTACAGCATGATGCTGCCACTACCATTCTTCACTGTAGGGATGGTTTGATTTGAGTCACGGGCAGTGTTTGTTTCACGCAATCGCACTTTGAGTTTTATACAGAAATCTCAATCTTAGCCTTATCTGAAATGCAGCCAATCGTATGCTTTCCGGAAAACTCTAAATGGGCTTTTAGGTGGAACTTTCTGAGCTACGACTTCTTCCTTGCCACCCTCCCATTCAGACCAGTGTTATGCATTTTGGGGGATGACTTTTCTTCGTAGTATATTGGTGGAGTGATATTTTCCCCTCTCTGATCATTGATTCAACTGTGCTCCGTGGGATATCCAAACATTGGGATACTTTTACATTTTCCCTAGTCCATTAATGCACATCTGTTAATTTACATCTACATAACTTTTGTAAAATCCTCTTTGGTCTTCATTTACTTTAAGATTCACAGCCTGACCAGTCATGCTTCAACAGTGTTTTTATCAACAAAATGTGTCAGCACTTTTAATGGTTCACAGGTGGAGGTCAATGGCGTCAACTAGAAGCTTGCAGAGAACAGGGGTTGAATAGTTATGAGAGGGCCACATTTGAGTTGTTTTTTTATTATGAATATAATTATTTCCCAAAATAAATTCAATGTCACCTTAAAATAAGAGATTTTTGTTTTAAAATAAAATATCAGAACAACACATGAATGTCATACTTGTAATTCAGTAATATGAAATGATTGGTTATGGGATTCAATAATTTTGCAAGGCACTGTATATAAAAGAACAACAAAATGTAATAATATAAAGGTTTGTTCAATAATATTTGGCTCTGAAATGTGCAATCTACAAAAAAGCACATTGAGCATCTCATTTCCAGAAGCAAGTAGCAGTACTTACACTGAGTTAGCAGCTTTTGCTGACATTCTAAATTCATTTAAGAAGTTTTTTGTTGAAATGTATAATGCAGCAATGCAGGCTGATGACACGGGCAACAAGCAATATCATTTGAGTGATCACACTGAAAACACGCACTTTCATAATACTTTGTAAAAATAACAAATAAAAAAGAGAAGAAAAAGAAAACAGGAAAACAAAGATGCACCTTCTCCTCTGTTGCTTATAATGTAATTCTTCAGAGAAATGACTCAATTTATTCCTAATGTGTGAAGGAGCAACGATTCCTCTTGTAGCTAAATGTGTATTTGCCTGCCATAGCCTGAGGGACACACAGACCAACTAAGACGGTATCAATAAGCAGTAAAACCTGCTATTCATTTTGCGATTGTTGTAAGGGTAGATATGACTGGTGGTATTGATAGTAATGGTCGTTGATTTGACTTATGTGTTATTATATTGTACATCACCAAAATTTATATTGAATACATTTAAACATTTATGGTACATTTCTATTGCCAATAAAGCAATTTAATTTCTAGAGACAGAGGAAGAGACCGAGAGATACAGGGAGAGAAAGAGAGGGAGAGATGATACCATGTGCATTGAACTAGAGGAAAGGGATTAGGGAGGTTCCAGGGGAGAGTAGAAAGAGAAGAGACCAGAGTCGCTCATAGAAATAGAATTAGAACACATTATTATTAGTGGGATCAATGAAGAAGGAAGAAATTGGAGAAGATGAAAGACCAAAAAATAAAATTAAGAACTAGAGTAGGAGAAAGACCAAGAGAAGCAGAAGTAGAACTAGAGCAAGGGGGATGAAGAGGATGGGGGGAGCAAGGAGCAGAACTGGAGTAGAGCCCAATTATCCTGATTGAGATTAACTTTAAATCCCCGGCTATAAAAGCATCATTTTATGGATTGAGCTCCCACTGCTTTCAGAGCTGAATGACTCATCTGGAGAGGAAGTTCTAAAACACACATGCATCTCTCACAGCATTAACACTTGGGGCCTGTGTAGTCCCCACAGACCAGCAGCATTACCCAATTATTCAGATCTACTGTTATTAAGCTTGTTCACCACACAAACAGAGGTATCCAACAGCCTGTGTCACATTATCCATTCGCTAACAAACCAACACACGAAATGCACGTGCACGCACAAAAAAATATTTTCACGAACAACAGCCCCGCACACAACAGTCAAACTCCCTCTCCCTCCCTCTCCGTCTCCCCCTCTCTCCAGTGGGCTGGGTGGCGTCTCATTACCTCTCTCTGTCGTTGAAGGAGGGAGTACTGTGCAACGTCTGCCTGCTGTCCTCCTGAGCCAGGGTACGAGGGAGGGCGAGGGAAAGGGGGGGGCCCACGCCACGGGAGAGCGGGGGTGGCTGCTGGGAACAGCTGCGGTCGTAACTACGAAAGGAAGGGAGAGAAGGAGGGAGATGGGCGGATGCGGAGGGAGAGAAACGACAGAGCCATTTAGCAACGGCGAGCACATTACACCACCACTGAGAGGTAATGCTCATTTGACTCATTAAAGCCCTGTCAGGAGGAAAGAGGTCGCTCCAAAGGGAGAAAACGAGGGAGCGAGACTGGGTGTGGAGTTTGAAACAGAAAAGAGAGAAGAACCGGGGCGGGGGTGTTCAGGATAGAAAGGACGGGGCGAGAGATGATGTGTGAGAGGGAGGGGACAAATGACGGCTGACACGGGGAAACGTTAGTGAAATGACGCGTGAGTTACGATGTGGCCCCAGTGGTAGTCGCAGGTAAAGCACACAGTTGTTTAGAGCTCTCACACAACAAAACCTACCAAAGCCACGCAGGAAGGTGCCCACAGACGTGCAGTCTCCCATCTTGTCACAAACACACACATACTTTTTCATTCAGTGGGGCAAACAGAAAATCCTAACTCTATCTAATCACCTTGCCTTTATGCATAAACCTAACTGTAACCTAAACCTAACAGCAAATGCCTGAAACTAGCCCCAGTACTAAAATTACCCCCAATTATGTTTTACACTAAACCTAACCGCTAATGCCTAAAACTAGCCCCAGCACTAACAATACCCCCAATTATGTTTTGCCCTAAACCTAACCCCTAATGCCTAAAACTATGCCCAGTACTAACAATACCCCCAATTATACAGTGAGGGAAACATGTATTTGATCCCCTGCTGATTTTGTACGTTTGCCCACTGACAAAGACATTATCAGTCTGTAATTTTAGTGGTAGGTTTATTTGAACAGTAAGAGAGAGAATAACAAAAAAATATCTAGAAAAACACATGTTAAAAATGTTAGAAAATTAATTTGCATTTTAATGAGGGACATAAGTATTCCCCTCTCAATCAGAAAAAAATTCTGTCTCTCAGGTGTCTTTTATTCAGTTAACGAGCTGAGATTAGGAGTACACTCTTAAAGGGAGTTCTCTTAATCTCAGTTTGTTACCTGTATATAAGACATCTGTCCACAGAAGCAATCAATCAATCAGATTCCAAACTCTCCACCATGGCCACGACCAAGGCTGAAATGGGCTACAAGACCATCGCCAAGCAGTTTGGTGAGAATGAGACAACAGTTGGTGCGATTATCCGCAAATGGAAGAAATAACTGTCAATGTCCCTCAGTCTGGGGCTCCATGCAAGATCTCACCTCGTGGAGTTGCAATGATCATGGGAACGGTGAGGAATCAGCCCAGAACTACACAGGAGGATCTTGTCAATGATCTCAAGGCAGCTGCGATCATAGTCCCCAAGGAAATTATGGGTAACACACTATGTCGTGAAGGACTGAAATCCTGCAGCGCCTGCAAGGTCCCCCTGCTCAAGAAAGCACATGTACAGGCCCATCCGAAGTTTGCCATTTAACATCTGAATGATTCAGAGGAGAACTGGGTGAAAGTGTTGTGGTCAGATGAGACCAAAATCGAGCACTTTGGCATCAACTCAATTCACCGTGTTGGTAGAGGAGGAATGCTGCCTATGGCCCCAAGAACACCATTCCCACTGTCATACATGGAGGTGGAAACATTATGCTTTGGGGGTGTTTTTCTGCTAAGGAGACAGGACAACTTCACCGCATCAAAGGGATGATGGACGGGGCCATGCACCGTCAAATCTTGGGTGAGAACCGCCTTTCCTCAGCCAGGATATAAAAAATGTCATGGATGGGTATTCCAGCATGACAATGACCCAAAACACACAGCCAAGGCAATAAAGGAGTGGCTTGATAAAAAGTACATTAAGGTCCTGGAGTGGCCTAGCCAGTCTCCAGACCTTAATCCCATAGAACATCTGTAGAGGGAGCTGAAGGTTTGAGTTGCCAAACGGCAGCCTAGAAACCTTAATGACTTGGAGAAGATCTGCAAAGAGGACTGGGAAAATATCCCTACTGAGATGTGTGCAAATCGTCTGACCTCTGTGATTGCCAACAAGGCTAAAAGTACTAAGTCATGTTTTGTAGAGGGGTCAAAGGCTTATTTCCCTCATTAAAATGTCTATCAATTTATAACATTTTTTACTTGGGTTTTTCTGGATTTTGTTGTTGTTATTCTGTCTTTCACTGTTCAAATAAACAATTAAACAATCTACAATTAAAATCATAGACTGATCATTTCTTTCAGTGGGCAAACATACAAAATCAGCAGAGGATCAAATACTTTTTGCCCTCACTGTTTGTTTTATCCTAACCCCTGATGCCTAAAAATATCCCCAGTTCTAACAATACCCCCAATTATGTTTACCCTTAACCTGGAAACAGACTTTCTTCTTATAGGGACAGTATCATTAAGCTTTACGATCTTTGTGGGTATTTGCACACACACGTCTAAATTACCAATCTGAACAGTGGGACATCTAAATTGATTGCCCTTTTAAAAAAATTGACTAATTATAGCCATTAATCCCAAAACCTAACCATAACCGTGAACCTAAACCTAAATCCTAAACTGAACCCAAGACCCTAATACTAACGTGTTTACAAAACAGCATAAACCTAACACTCCATGAACGACAATAGTGGTAGATGATCGTATGATCCTTTCCATGGTAAATACAAAAACAACCTTCACCACGTCCATCCAAGTGGTAGGCATATCATTATCCACCATATCTACCATAAAGCGCTCACATGAGAAAAATCAGATGGTTCACCACAAGCTGCAAACCATTCATAAGCCTCAAGAATAGAAAGGCCAGATTAGCCTTTGCCAAAAAACATCTCAAAAAGCCAGCACAGCTCAGCTCTTTGGACTGATAAAAACTAAGGTCCACCTGAATGAGATGAAGACCTGAATTAATCCCAAAACCTAACCATAACCGTGAACCTAAACTTAATCCTAAACTGAACCCAAGACCCTAGTACTAACGTGTTTACAAAACAGCATAAACCTAACACTGAAATTAAAAGTGATCTTTTAAAATCGGGGAAAAGGAAAATGGCCCACTCAATTGCATTCCCTGGTTGAAGCAAAGTTATATAGGAAAACACACATCTGTCATATTCACCAAGAGCATTCAATACAATTAGGTCCAGAAATAATTGGACACTGACAGAAGTTTTGCTATTTTGGCTGTTTACCAAAATATATTCAAGTTACAGTTAAATAATAATATGGGTTTAAAGTGCAGTCTGTCAGCTTTAATTTGAATCTGAGGAAGGTTTTAGTAATTACAGCACTTTAATATGTATCCCCCTCTTTTTCATGGGACCAAAAGTAACTGGACAATTCCTGTGGGCTATTCCTTCATCAGTTAAGCAGGTAAAAGGTCTTATTTCAGGTGTGGCATTCTCATTTGGATGCTGTTGCTTTGAACCCACAACATGTGGTCAAAGGAGCTCTCAATGCAAGTGAAACAGGCCATCCTTAGACTGCAAAAATATGTATATCCATCAGAGAGCAGGAACATTAGGAGTGGCCAAATCAAGCACTGCAACACAAAAATGCCTGGACGTCCACGAACGATAATATTGGTAGATGATCGTATGATCCTTTCCATGATAAATAAAAAAACAACCTTCACCACATCCATCCAAGTTGTAGGCATATCATTATCCACCATATCTACCATGAAGCGCTCACATGAGAAAAATCAGATGGTTCACCACAAGCTGCAAACCATTCATAAGCCTCAAGAATAGAAAGGCCAGATTAGCCTTTGCCAAAAACCATCTCAAAAAGCCAGCACAGCTCAGCTCTTTGGACTGATAAAATCTAAGGTCCACCTGAATGAGAGGAAGAAAAGTATGGAGAAGGCTTGGAACAGTTCACAATTCAAAGCATACCACATCATCTGAAAAACATGGTGGAGGCAGGAAACCAGGTAAAGGCCAGGTAAAGCATCACAAAGGAAGAAACCCAGCGTTTGGTGATGTCCATGCATTCCAGACGTCATGCAGTCATTGCCTGTAAAGGATTATTGAATCGACATTATTAAAAACAAACATTTTATTTATGATTTGTCCAAGTAAATTTGGGCCCCTGAAATAAGGGGACGGTGTATGAAAATGGTTGCAATTCCTAAATGTTTCATACAATATTATTGTTCAACCTCTTGAACTAAAGCTGAATGTCTGCACTTCAATTGTATCTCAGTTATTTCAGTTCAAATACATTGTTGTGGTGTACAGAGCCAAAATGATGACAATTGTGTCAGTGTCAAAATATTTCTGGACCTATCTGTATAGGGTGAGAGGGTGTCCAATAATCTATTCAGTTGCATTCTAATTCAATGCTAATTCCCCAATGTTTCTCTGTCAAATCTATACCCCCACCCACCATTACCTCCATAACCTAGCTTAGGATAACGACAATGTGTTTATAAAATGTCAAACACACATCTACAGAATTCAAAACATAGTAACAGTCCAACACAAGAACAGTGAGACTCAGCAAGGCGCCTACAAGGGTTAAGGTTTCAATTCCCATGGGAGGGGGTCCAGCTTGAAAAGGTATGAAAAATGTATCCTACTATATCTTTCTCTGGCAAAGTATCTGCTGTTGCTGTAATTAATGTCATATGCATGCAGAAAATATTAAGATCCATTAACTTTTTTTCCCACATTTTGTTACGTTACAGGCTTACTCAACGTTTTCTATCCTTATCCATCTGTATACCAAACCTACTTTGCCACAACACAACTGATTGTCTCAAGCACATTAAGAAGAAAATAAATGTCACAAATTAATATTCCAGGTGACTACCTCATGAAGCTGGTTGAGAGCAAAGATTGTGCAAAGCACTCATCGAGGCAAAGGGTGGCTACTTTGAAGAACCTACAATATGAAATGTATTTTGATCTGTTTATTACTTTTTTGGTTACTGCATGATTTTGATGTCTTCACTATTTAAATAATAAATATTTCTGTAGGTATTTCCAAACTTTTGACAGGTACTGTATGTAAATCAATCAATCAATCAATCAAATATATTTTATAAAGCCCTTTTTACATCAGCAGTTGTCACAAAGTGCTTT